>VOQK01007438.1:13996-28576 GCA_015052645.1 Benitochromis conjunctus | reverse complement strand
CTTGGGTGTATTACCATTTCAAAGTCCTGTCCAACGAGGCTATTCAAGTACTCCTTGTGCCTTATGTACAGCTACAAAGAGAGAAAGTTGATGTATTTGTGTGATTAGACCTGTTATTTGACTATACTTTCTCTGAAGCCTGAAAAAATAAGCACGAAGATGAACTCACATCTTTGTACATGTTCTGCTCCCTGACTTTGTCCTCTGGTTTCATAGATGCCGATACATTCTCAACAGTGAGACGCCAAACTTCTCTCCTCTCCCCCTCTGTTACAATCCTGCACAACAGCACAAACATCACGCCAGCTTTGCATTTAATTCATCACCTTCTGATGTAAAGATCTTTTGCCATCTTTTCAGTTAGTCGCAAACATAATAATACTGTATCAGTGAGGACCCGAGCTATGCATCTCCATTGATGCTGCAAACTTGCCTGTAGGGCTCTTTGCCTTTGTTAAAATCAGGTTTTGCAATCACTGTTCCACAGCCATCAGTTTTTATAGTTACCAGCAAATATTCATTCTCTTTCTGGCCCAGCCTGAGGGAAAAGAAAAAAAAAAAAAAAATCACATAAGAAACACTGAATAAATCAAGCCTAGTAATAGGAGAACAAGAGGAAAAATCACTGACAGGATGAAAGTTTTCCCCAACTCCTTCACTTTGTGCTGCAAGACAAGCCGCTATTCTGAAAAGCTAAAACAAGCAGGGCCTATACTGCACAATGGATTTCTCTGATCTGAGAAACAGCAGTCACCAACACAGAGTACAGACTACATGTACTGTAAGAACGTGAAGCCTGATGAATGAAGACTAATGGATAAGTAAGGGTTTTTCTGCATTTTTCATGAGAGATCAAAAGTGTGAACCAAGCAGATTCCATTACCTTCCACTGGGGCCCAGGTCCCCCATGATGTGCATGGTCTGCATGGCATTATTGACCACATGCCTGCACCTCACAAACTCCTCTGTGGGCTCCCAGTTGATGATTTTTGACTTTGGGACACTGGAATCCCTGCAAAGCATGCCAGGCAATAATATAGCATTAATTTTTTTCATGTTTATACCTACAGTTAGGATTATATCCTATTTTTATGTCCTGACTTTGATTATCAGGAAAAGAATCATTATAATGGATTTAAACAGGAAGATAAATAGAAAATAATACACAGAATTTAATCAGGAAAGACAATGTAGGCTTTCAATCAATCTGAAAACATAGTTTCACCCACATGGTGCGTCTTTCTTGACGTCTGTGTCTCACACTGGCCATCCTCTCAGCCAGGAAGGTTGGGTTGGATTTACTGGTGATTAATATATCAGTAGCATGCTGCTGTCAGGGGTCAAAGGTCACAAGAAACACACAAACACAGTTAGAGAAGCTGGAACTGCACAGTTTGAGGTCTTGGATTTATTTTTCACAAATAAATAAAAATTTGGAATCTGCAAAGTGGGTTGCTTTTGGAGAGAAAAGTCTAGACCATGTGTAGCACATAAGATGTATAAAAAAACAAACTATCAGAGTTATCACAGTAAAAATATCCTGCCTGACTACGACAGGCACTGGAGAATTTTCACTTGTTCCATTGGCGGATTTTTTCACTTATTTTAAGCAAAAATATCTTGTATTAAGTGAAAAAAATCTGCTAATGGAACAAGTGAAAATTCTCCAGTTTCAAGATTCACTGTCTAAAAACAAGTTCCTGTAACTTACTGTAATTTTACTCTTTAGCTGATTGTGTCTTATTTTAAGTGTGATGAGATTATTTTGACTAGAAATAAGACACATATACTTGGCAAGATTTTGAGTTTTTGCAGTGCAGTCTGCCCTCCATATTGTCACAATATGCCACCAGAATCATGAGGAAGGCTGCCAGCACCATCATCACCAACCTCTCCCACCCTCAACATCACCTGTTCAGTGAGTATGAGCAATTATGCACTGTTATGCACTGAAACTATATGGATGTATTATTCATTTGCACTATGAACTGCATTATGAACTGTATGATGTACTCTATACGTCCTTGTACTAAAAATACACATTAAAGATAGGAACACCCCTGCACTCTGGATACACTGAACTACTTTTATAGATTTAATCTGTTGCATGTTCCCTGCAAATATGAAATTATGGCCATTGTTGGGCACAAAAAGTTCAAAAACCCATCATGATAGGGCCTAATGTGGCCACTAAATGAGTGTTCAAAGCGTTGCTTTTAAGCTTTGCTGTCAGGCCTGTCTTATGAGACATTATGATCCACAAAACTTTACTTGATAAAGCTGAGTGAGTTTTTTTAAGGTCAGCCAGACTGTATTATGCCACAATTACCAAGCACAACACACAAAGGGCTGCAAAAAGCCTTTACAGTAAACACATCCATTTGGTCACATGATAAAGGGATACACTCATAGATGATAAATACCAGAACTGCTTCTAAACCTACAACATGTTTTTTTGTCCCATTTATATATATTTATTTAAAGAAAACATTACTTTCGGAATACCTCTGCAAAGACGCTTGTCATTTGGACAAATATAGTGAGAATACAGTGCAACCTACCAGCTGATGTAATGGAAGGCAGCTGGTGTAGCGGTCATGATCAGTGTATGTGAAAATTCGGTGATTGCGTCGACCCTTGCCCCTGTTGAGGGCTTTGACCTCTGTGTGGTACTGACGGTCCAGAGGGCTCTGACATGCTGCTTCGTTCTGGAACAGCTCCATTTCATACTGGAACCACAGACACACATACGGCAGATTTATGGAGAAAAATGTAAAGTAATAATGTCCAATGTCCAGTTTTAAATATTAAACATTTCAATTGTTTTTCATTATAATTTGCAGTGGGAGTAGGATGTTAAATATTCAAAATTCTACCTGACTGAAGAATTTCTCCTGCCAGCCAACCACTAGCTCCTCTTCATTATCACCTAATGTCAGAGTAGCATAAATGTCAAGATATTAAAATAAGCCTCAAAGGAAAGAGCCAGCCTCTTATGGGCAAATACAAGTGACACGCCCCTGTTCAGAACACCATCAACAAGCAATTAATTCTAATAGACAGTTCAATGCAAAAATTGTATCAATAAAGTCAATTTTTCAGGTACTGCAGCCCGGGGTTGCTTCCAGCCAACTCCTGCTATTAATACATGGAGAATGTGAATTAAGTTATGGTTGGAATACTGTCCAGTTCTACTTTTTTTGCAGGTACAGCCAGTTTCTGAGGAAAAATAAGTCAATATCAGAACAAGAGGACAGGAAAGGGAAAATAAGGGAAGATGAGTGATCATTTTCGACACCAAGCACTGTTCAGCAAGTGACATTTAAACACAGAAAGAATGATAATAATGTTGTGTTGTTATTTAAAGGTTAAGCTTGAAGGCTTAACGGGGTAGTTTGAAGTATTGTAGAACAGCTTGCACTGGTGCAGAACAGGCTGCAGTATTAAAGCTTACTCAGGGGGAGTAATTGCCAAATTAAATGTAACACTTTATTATTTCATGCCAAAGTCCACCTTTATACCAGCTTTAAACTGACTAGAAGTTTGAGCCATGTAGCCATAATAACTCATGCAACATCCTCTATAAACTTAGAAACCTGCAAATTGTCACAGCTCGAACATAAATTTTCAAACAAAGCCAGAAAGCCGGAAATCACAATGTTGACTCAAGGCTAAGCAAGCAAAAAAGAAGTAGTTTCTCACTGCAGCAGAAGTAATTTTACCTGTCTGGCTTTGTGATGACAGTGTTTCCAGTTCAATTGCTCCTCTGTCTTGTCGGGACAGAACCTGCTGCTGGAGATGCTGAGAGAGAGCTGATGTGGAGGTCACTCTCTCTATGCGCACCCTAAAGGAAGTGAGTGAACAAATGGAAATAAAGCTATACATATGTTTGTATGTGTAGATTTCTAATCTTCTCATTCTTTCCTTAAAAACGTGAAAGTAGTCGAATAGCTTAGTGGAAAAAAAACAGCTACAAAATTACTCATCTCAGTCTCAGTAATACTAATTTTCTTTATGAGTTGGCCTTTTATACTCGTATAAAATAAGATCTAATACAACCATAGGCTACTTACTTTATTCTCAAGTTTTTGATAGCATCCCGGGACCGATAGACAGCTTCTCCGGTGTCTGTGTTCCAGCAGTCTGTCATGACTATTTAGCGGTGAGATGTTAGCTACTGCCTTAGCACTTTTTATTAGCTGCAGTTAGCACACACGCACGCCTTAGTACAGATACTTCCATTTTGTAAAGGAAGCCATTAGTCAAAGGTGTAAATTTAAGCAGTAAAAAATTTATATATATGTATAAAAATATAAATCGAAACACCTTTGTGGACAAGCACAAAACAAGGCAAATTGGTAGTTATCGTTGCCATAGAGATAGATGATATTCTTCTTCGTGTTTTTGCGGTTCGCACATCAGATAATAGCAGCATTATCGCCACCTATTGAGCAAAGGTAAATGAAAACGAAAACAAGAGATGGATAAAATAAAGTTAAACTCGAGTCATAATTTCAACATATAAACCAGACATTTTGAGCTTCAGACAGTATTTTTGTGTGTATTTTATATATGTTTTAAGCAATTAAAAATTAAGAATAAGATTAATAAAATGAAAACGACAAAAGATTAAAGATTCATTTAAAAATGGTGAAAGACTAATAAGAAGATTTTTTTGCGTCTTTTTGCGTCAGATTTTTTTTTTCTAAATATTTACATTTACCCCGTGGGAACACTTGGGGGCGGTAGTGGTTTGATCTCGCAGCAGTTTGCAGGCGTAATCAAAGACGACAGTGAGGACCAATCGCAGCGGTCGGCGGGTCCTGAGCTGCTACTGTTGTGCTGACCTGTCACAGTTTTGCTAGGACAGAATAACGTTACTGAAAAGCATGGCGTCGTTTGTGACTGAAGTTCTAGCCAGCTCCGGCAAACTGGAGAAAGAGGACCTTTCCAGCAAAATAAGCAAGATGTCGCGAAAAGTGGAGGACACAAAGGTAACCACCGACTAGCGTCATAGCATCAGCTAACGTCGCGCTACTGAAAGTTTGAACCAACTCTTAGCTGTTAGCGGGTTTACCGTTAGTTCACCGTCCCTCCTTTAACTCTACTACCTGAAGTTACTCCCAGCTGTATGTAGAAATTAACCAGAAAATCTGATAATACATGCAGACCGCCAGTAAAGCTCAAAGTGAATTAACTTCGTTCGTTTAGCAAGATTTTGACTAAGCTATCTGTGGTACAGACTCAGTACTGACACCTAGGTTACGTGGCTAGTAAATATCACTGTACAGCGCGAGGACGTGTGTAAGCTTAAGAAACAAGTTATGCTTTCTCTAGGTCTGATGTAGATCTTATAATGAATGATGTGATTTACCGTGCCGTGGTTAAACAGGCTTAATGTTCTTGACTGGGCATCGTAGATGACACAAACACTAGAGGTTTGACCAGGTGACTAGTTATCGCCAGCTGATCACTGTGTTTTTTACGTTTAGTATCTTTGCTTATAGTAATAAATTGGCTGTAGGTAACAGGATTTCACGACACCTACTGAAGTTCTAGCCATCTCTGACAGCCTTAGATGACATTCTTCCACGTTTGTCTGTCGCATTAAATTTATTTAGCTGCTCTTATTTGTGTGTTGCATTATATTCACCATAGTGTATTCATATCGACTGTTGTGTGTTGTGATACTTTAGTAAGAGTTACACTAGACACAAAGCCTAAGTCTTATTTTCAGCAACACGCAAATACTTGTAATTGTAAACAAACTTCAAAAATGTGCAATCTAAGCTTATTCAGCAGGTTATAGATGAGTAAAAGTTAAATGGTTGTCTCATAATTATAATTATTATGAAATAAATGACTCAGTTTACTTTATGTGTTTTCTCCAGGAAGAAGTATGCGACATGATAAACAAGCGATACAACGATTTCCTGCCCAGTCTCCAGTCATCAGAGGAGCTGATGCTACAGGTTGATGCAGTCTCCAAAGAAATGGACACTCTAAAAAACTGCATTGAGAATGAAGTATGTATGAAATTGTTTAAAGTGAAAGTTGAACCAGGTCTCATTCTGTTTCATGCAGTAGGTTTTTCTTGTGGTATAATTTAGTAGCGTGCTTTTAAAGTATTTGTTGATGTGGACGTAGGTGCAGAACGTCCATGTGGCTGTGGCTGAATATACAAAGCTGAAGCAACAGCTGGAGAAAAATACCATCATCATAACAATGCTTGGACACCTAAAAGAGGTACACCATACTTGAGTTTTTATTTTAAAGTCTAATAATTGCATGTATACTTCCAACCAGTCCTTTCTCCACAGAGCTCCCATTAAAAAGGTCTATATTGCTCTAGGATAGTTTACTACTGTTCTTTTTCTTTTTTTTAAATATAAAGAGAAAATCACACTAACTGTTTCAAAATCAGAAGCTCTGCTTCTTACTGGTTTTAGCATCACTTAAATCTAAGCCATTAGGACCCCTCGACTTTGGAACAATCCTGCATGACGAGCTGAGACTTATTTCTTTGCTGAATGTACCAGCTTTTTGCTCAGTTGACAAAATGTTTCATTAGCAAAGAGCCAGTGTTTTGTGTGTGTATGCGTTTTTTTTTTTGTTTGTTTGTTTGTTTGTTTTTTAAGAGGTATAGATTTTTCTGTACCTGACATATCCGCTGTGTGACTCAGTTTCACAGTGCAATGGAAGAATTCAACAAGGCTTTACTGGAGAAGACGTATGTGGATGCCGCCAACCAGCTGGAAAGGGTAAGGGCGGCTTCATTCATGTCCACACAGCCTTAGCTGTACTTTAAAACAATACTGAGCGCTAAACCAGCATTTATCTGCCTCAAAAATGGGTATGGGTGAGGTGACTGCACTCATGAGCCCTAGGTTAGGTGGTAAAGCAGGTTAGAGGTTCAATCACTGACTCCTCCAGTTTGCATGCCAATGTATCCTTGGGCAAGATACTGAACCTTGAGTTGTGAATAGCAACCATCGGAGTTTGAATCTGCGTGTGAATGTTAGAAAGTGCTTAGGCATAGATAAATATGTGTTTTTTTAGACTTTTTGAGTGCTCATCTTACTAGAAAGGCAATCATTAACTGTCAGCCCAGTACTATTAACCATGCCATTCAGTTATATAGAAAGAGAACCTCAAACAATTGTGTTAAATAGACTGAAAAATATGGCTGGAATGCCTACATGCGTACATGTGACTCTTTTAAATGAAGAAGAGGGGAAATGTGGCCCTAAAGTGACCTGGTTACTGTTCCACAGCTTGTTGTCTTGTTGAAACAAATCAGTTTTCAGTCTGTCTTTGTGCTCCTCTGATGAACGGAGCACTTCTCTGTACATCTCTGTTGTCTTGTCTTGTATAAGATGCTTTCTCTCAGTAGCTGAGTGCACATAAACAGACTAACTCATGGGTCACATTTTTATTGAAGGCGAGGGACAGTGTGGAGTCACTGAAGCGCTGGAAGACTTCTGAGCTGCCGCTCCTCAGTGCTCTCAGCTCTGAGTTGACAGTGCAGAGAGAAAACCTCATTTACCACCTGGGAGATGAATGGAAGCGCCTCGTCATCTGGAAGTTACCATCCACAAAGGGTAAGGCATCCTGAGAGAACGGTACCACTCTTTGTGTGAGCTCTTCTCCACATTTCATGTGCTAAATAAATAATCCAAGCTTGACTGCTAACTAGCTCTCACCTTTTTCCAGGTGATTTTATACTTCGAATCTCTAAAAATTACCAAAAGTTATCCACGATTGTGCCCAACGAGCTTGAACACATTAGTTGGATTTTATAAGCTAATCTTAAAGTGTACGTGAGCTGTAGCTTTTGGGTGTGTGTCCCCAGAGCCTGCAGGGGAGATGTCTTTCTTGAAGGTGGAGCTGAAACTGAGCAGTGCTTGCAGTAAGGATGGTGAACTGAAACCACCTACACTACTGAGCTCTGTCCTGCAAGCTCTGGCCATCCAGGGAGACCTTCAGCACAAGATCAAACTCTTCAGTAAGAAAAAGCAGCAGTGCTTTTGTGTCCTTTTGAAATGTGTATAATACCTTGTATGTGCTTTATTTAATTAAAATGTTTAGATGAATGTGAAAGTGTGACCATTCTATACCATATTTGTGGTACTGCGCTGCAATTTTAATAACAGAATTTTCCTTGTTAAAGATGTTCTCTCAAGTGAGTCAGCCAGGTTAATCTGTTTAGCTCTGAGGCACAATGTATCTGAGGTCAGAACCTGCTCACTTATGCTTTCTGTTGATATTCAGGTCAGGTGCTTTTGAAGAACATGTTGAAGCCGTTGGTGATGTACGCGTCGCTGTCCGTGAGAGTGTCTGAGCAGCAGGGTGAGGGAACCACGTTGGCCCTGCAGTGTTTGGAGGAGAGTGACAAGGAGCGATGCACGCCTTCAAAGGTCTACAACAAGCTCCTGCTGGTGCTCAAGACACTTCATTCACACCTCCTAGGTACAATATGGCTGCATGTACTGGTTGTAAAATACATACTGGGTGTTACATCTTTTGGGGTCTTTACATGGAAAGCAATAACAGACTGAATATGAGGAGAAATTTTCCATGCTAACCTGAAAAATTGCATTTGATTCTTGTTGAAGAGGCAAGTCACTTGTTTGTTATTTTCCAGACGTGTCAATTGGTGATAAAAAGTTGTCGGCTATCTTGGGGGAGCTGATTTGGGAGGAAATGTCCCACACCATCATACATGAGTGTCTGGTCCACTCCATCCCCACCAACAGCAGCCAGCTGGAGAAATACAACACTGTATGGCCCTAACAGCTCTTTGTGTAGTATAACAATACTGTAATACACGCAACTACACTTTACTATGTATTTGTTCTCTTTTTGTGTTGAAGGTGATAAAGGAAACAGAGGAGTTCGAGAAGTCTCTAAAGGAGATGGAGTATCTGCAGGGTGATTCCACAGACCTGCTCAAATATGCCAGAGATGTCAACTGTCACTTTGCCAGCAAGAAGTGCAAGGACGTCATTGTGGCAGCCCGTAAACTCATGACCTCAAAGATGCACAACACAGTCAAAGTATGTGTGGCTGAGTGTCTGAGTGTTCTCTTATCACAATGTGAAAAACAGTCCACACAATTTCAAAAAAAGAACTATGTTGTATTTTTAGCTAATATTTTGAAGTTGTCTTCATCCTTTTAAGATCTGATGATTAAAGGGTCTTTATCAGGTCACCTAATAAATATGCTACAAAAACTGTCGCGTGAAGACGTATTTAAATAACAATTTCACTGGAGTTGTGCAAAATTACATGCATGTGTGATTACCCCTGTAATTACCCCTGCTGCATAACACCACTAAACCCTCAAAAATACTAAGGAATTAAGGTCTCTAATTGATTCTGAACAAATGAACACTACACTCCCACTTCACATGGCATCTTCGCAAATCCCTGCATCCATGCTGTTATTTGCTTTTCAAATTGCTTCATTTCATTCTTACAAACTTTATCTAATAGATCACTCCAGACTCAAAACTCCGCCTCCCCAAGCTGCCAGCTCCAGGTTCAGAGGGCAAGGTCAAGCAAGAGAGCTTAACGGAGGAGGTGACAATGGAGAACTCAAAGCAGCTGTCCGCGTGGAGTCTGCGCTTGCCAGCCTGTCGCATCAGTGAGTCAGTGCAGCAGCTGATGGTGCTGGCACTTGACACTCTGTGTGAAGCTGTTGGGAGCTCAACACAAAGGTCTGTTACAGTTGTGAGAGAGCTCACTGTCTTTTGTGTTGATGTATGCTTGAGTCCAGATAATAATCCTTCTGTGCTTTTCTACAACGAGAAATCTAAGACTGTCCCTTAACTGTAGCAGTTTCAGTGTGATTTCAATACCTCTGTCCAAAATAGGCCAAAATATTCTTTTTATTTATATATAAACTATACACTGCACAGGGAAGGTTGACTCTTTATTCGCTCAATTTGAAAACTGTCCTGTTCTTCTTTGCAGTGCTTTGCAGCTCTTCTTCACTGTGAGAAACATTTTCCAGCTGTTCTACGATGTCGTGCCAACGTACCATAAGTAAGGCTGTTTCCATCCCATAACATATGACGGACTAAAGCAGTAGCTGTACTGCGAAAGTGTAAATGAGTAACTGTTGTTTCTCTGCTACTCAGGGAAAACCTGCTCAAATTTCCTCACCTAGCTGCCATCCAGCACAACAACTGCATGTACCTGGCCCATCATCTACTCACCCTGGGTCACCATTTCAGAAACCACCTGCCACAGCCTCTCAGCGAGGGCGTCGCAACTTTTGTTGACATGGTGCCTGGATTCAGGAAACTGGGTTAGCACTCTGTCATGAATTGTCGTACTATGAACTGCCTTCTGTTGTTGCCAGGCGCAAATTACTAATGATTCAGATACTCAAGATTTGATTTCAAGTTATGGCAAAACTTTTCTCCAAAGATGAACATTCAATCTGCAGTTTGCTTTGAGATATGAGCACAGTCATCTCTCCAAAAACATTTATCCGTTTTTGTCCTTTTTCTTGCAGGTGCCCAATGCTTCTTAGCCCAGCTGAACGTTCAGAGAGCTGAACTGCTGGAGCGACTTTCCACTGCTCACAATTTCTGCAACCTGGATGATGAAGATAACTACACTGCAGCGAGCAAAGCAGTACGGCAGGTGAGTGGGGAGAAATGCTTATTCTAGACAAAGAGTTTGGGCAGCAACCTGGTGTGGTGGTTAGCACTGTTGTTAGAAGAAGGTCCTGGTTTGAATAGAAGTATATCGATATAATGCCTCTTTTGCACTTGTTCTTACTCAACTAGACTCAGTATAACCTCAGTGTAGCTGGGGTCATTAGGGCAAGGAGGGTTGAAAATCTCGTGACCTCATTTGTATGCAACAAAAACGCAAGAAAACAATGGAGGACATTGAGGAAATGTCTCCTGCTCGGTCTATGGCTTTTTGTCGAACTCAAGGAAAAAGGAGCCACACGGGGGGCAGCTGAAATGCTTTCTTTATTGATATCCTTATTAAATAGTTGATGAGTATAATTTAAATGTCGATTCAAAGCCCTTTGAGCGGTCAGTAAGACTCGGAAAGCACGACATACATGTCAGTCCATTTCCATTTTCACCCTTGAGGCTATGGAGCGCTTTTTACTCACGCTCACATATCTGTTTGTTTGATTGCAGGTCATTCATCAGTTGAAGCAGTTGGGTACAGTCTGGCAGGATGTCCTCCCGGTCAGCATCTATTGTAAAGCCATGGGCAACCTCCTCAACACAGCCATCACAGAAGTTACTGCCAAAATCATGATGCTAGAGGTTTGTGTTACTGAAATTAAAGTTGACGAATAAAGCAAATAAACATTTGTCATAATAAAGCCCTAATGAGATGCTGTCTTAGGTTGATAAAATATGACATATTTGATGATTAATAAGGATTTTATTTGTCACTTAACCATCTATATAGGACATTTCCTCTGAGGATGGGAACCATCTCCAGACTTTGTGCCAAACTATAATTGATGAAGGCCCGCTGGTCTTCATCCCTCTCGCTGAGGAAAAGAAGAATAAGAAATATCAGGAGGAAGTGCCCCTCTATGTGAAGAAGTGGGGCACCTTCAAGGAGCTCGTCATCGTGCTGCAGGCCAACCTGCAGGAGATCGTTGACAGGTAAGAAAGAAACTTCACAACATAGAAAATAACAAAACTGTGGTGTAACAGTGGCTTGTCATTACTTTTAATGCATTCAGCCTTTAAGTTAATGGCTTATTTGTAAGTTTGACGGGGTCATATTTTTATAGCTATAAAAGAAAAGTTAGTATGTAAGAATTTGCAGTGATTTTGGAGATTTCTTATTTCAATACGGGAATGCTGGGTTTTCTCCATCCAGTCTGCTTTTACATGCATATTTATTTATTTATTTATTTATTTATCCATCACTTTTCTGGCATAAAATGCACAGAAGATAAAAACATAATATGTATGATGACATAAATAAAACATCATACTGTCTCATTTATTCAGTCTGAATAAATGAGTCTTCAGCTGCTTCTCAAAAGAATCAACAGAATCAAGACAGTGCAAAGATGGAGGGGGCCACAGTTCTAAAGGATTTGTTAACCCTGGTCTTAAAATGAGTTTGTGGGACCATCAATAGCCTTTGACTGGAAGATCTAACTATCTTACTATATCTCTTTTCTTTTGTGTGTGGCTGTCTGACTTGTCTCTGATTCTTCTCCATAGGTGGGCTGACAGTAAAGGTCCGCTGGCTTTGGAGTTCTCCAGTTCGGAGGTGAAGAGTCTGATCCGAGCTTTGTTTCAGAATACAGAAAGGCGAGCTGCAGCTTTGGCCAAAATCAAATAGATTCTTGGAAAGAAAAAAAAAAAAAACCCCAAGGAGATACTAGAGCACTTTTCCACTGTGGAAAATAAGGACTCTTTGATTTTATTCATTTCCATTTTCTGTTATTTGCATAAAATTGAAACATTTACATGTATACAGCCTGAACAGCTCGTTACAGAAATGGTTGAGGTGTTGTCACTCGGGATTTCTTACTCCCCGGCGCCCTGAGGCTGCGTAACCAGAAACTTGCCTTCTGTTGACACATGATGCCGTATTCAGGGTTAACTTTGCTGCATTTCATTAATCAAACTTACTGATGTGATTTCAGGAGTTTATTTGTTTGAACCTAAGCGCCTCTAAAGGACCTCTAAAGTTGTGAAAGACCCGCTCTGGACCTTGGACGTAGTATTGCAAATTTTCATGTTTCAGAAGTGAAACTGAATTTTTCCATGATGTGTGTGTGTCTCTGTGTACAGATATAACTTATCCAAATAAACCAAAACACTCAATTTTTTCGAGACCTTGTCCAGGCTGTTCTTGATGAATAGAAATGATGAGTGCTCTTGGTGATAGGTCATGCCATCATACAACTTCATAATGCTCGGTATGCAGACAACACAGTAGGAGCCTATTTTGAGTAATTTCTATTTGTTCATTTGATCCCTGTACTTTCCTCGGTCAGGTCTGCGTGCTGCACAGGCCATACAATGTTTCATTTAGTGGCGGCTACTAACAGAGCCTTAAGTGTCCATCCTTTTGTGGAACTTTTTTCCAGCTTCATTTCAACAAATAGCTTGATTTTAAAAAGTTAAAGAAAAATATATACACCCAGGTTATATTATGTTGAAGTATCAGACTAAGGTTGATAGTATCTGGGTCGAAATATTCCAAAAACTGTTGCCGGCTTTTGAATGCACCCTGAATCACATTAGGTTTGTGAAAGCAGACTGTAAGAATTAAAAAAAATAAAATAATTATCATCAGTCTCTGTGCTCTGAACGATTGAGGGAGAGGAGACAAACAGCTGGATAGCTCCACAGCAGCTGCTCTTCACTCCAAACTCTCCTCCTCCTCCATTTGATTCTCCTGATGAGCTGAGGGGAGTTGCATTATACCAGCAGCTGCGTTCATCTTAAGACATGCTTTCCAGAGGTATGTGAGGTTTACACGTTTTCAGTAAAAAAAAAAAAACCCTGAATATTTGAACTCCGTCTATAAGATATTACTACTGTCTTTGCTTTCTTTATCTAAACTTACCTCAGTTACTTGTGCTGTATTTTAAGCAATAGAAAACACTGATACACTACTGTGTGGTATTTATGTAATGCTTGTTTTTACAGGAATCTAAATTCATTTAATTTCTATTCATTAATGATACATATGGATTCATTTGGTTAAAGGACTGGTTGCAATATGGTAAAAAGACAAAAAGTGAAAATTCAAGGGAACATCAAAGGTTTGCTGTTAAACCAACAAACAGTCTAATGTGGGTGAATTGTTTTCCATCAGTACCCTTATTGATTAACCTACCCTACATATTCTAGTTTCCAATAAATGTCCTGGCAATAATGCATTTAAATTTTAGAAACACGTTCATACTCGTCCACTTACCTCAGGTGTTTGTTGCTAACTAAACCTGGAGTACGTCAGGCTGAGTGCAACATGAGGTCAGCTTAGCATAAAATGGAATATTTGCCCATGTAAGTTTTTTACTCAAAATATTTTTATTAAGGTATTGTAAATGTAGTTACAAAAAAACAACACAAGGGCTGGTTACACTGAAAATGAAACAAAAAAGGGAAGAAATAAAACTGAACAAAAGACAAAACCCACCCACAACCCCAGAGAAGAGATCTGCACAAGGGTGCATGTAAGTTTAACATGTGTGGAAACAACTGTATAAAATATATAAAACCTCTAAAGCTATAAAAGTTGTAGAAGATAATATTAATTGGATATAACGCTGTACTACCACAATATGTGTTTACAATGTTGCACCTTACAAAATCTCTGGATTGAGTTTTATATTATATTATATTGAATTGTTGAGGTTGGCACTTAGTAATTAGCTATTGTAACACAGTAACTTTTTTTTATTGTTAAACTATATAAACTACATTTTATAAAAGTTTACTTTTTATTTATAGACTACATTTTATTTGACAGTTATGACATATGGTTGATGCTAACTTAAAAAGAAAATTCTTGCTAACTGTGTTTATATTATCAATACGACATGTGAGATATGCGACACCC
>VOQK01007437.1:9868-22710 GCA_015052645.1 Benitochromis conjunctus | reverse complement strand
TCCTTACAGTCAGTGCATGATTTTTTTTTTTTAAGGTGGCTGTATGCCTCTCTGAAATATCGCTTACATCAGTGTAAAAACTGATAAGATGAGTCATAGTGTGAAGCCTGTTACCCCCCCCACAGGACCTCGAGCCTGAATCTGGACTGAATGCAGCTGAGAAGTGGAAGGTTATCACAACATCAAAACACATTTCAGGGTGGTAGATTCGAGGGTGTAGCAGTCTGAGTGAGAGCAATACAGTATTTGTCTCGATAGAAAAGTCCCATGGGAATATAAAATAATGTGTGCAATTGTTTTTCCTCACAGTCTGTGGAATATCGATAGTCACCCAATCAGATGGAGGGTAGCAGAAGATAGAGGCTGCCAGTAATTGCATCTAGCCGAGCAGATAAATGTCTAAAGCCATTTGGGTTTACTGACAGAGAATTGAGCATGTATTTTAGAAGCATGCAGCGACTCGATCTCAACATTTTTGATTTAACAAGAATTCGTGCTTTGCCTTCGAGGCCTGCCACACTGGCCACTTTGTGTCTCTGCCCTTTAAGGATCCACGTGGCTGCTTTTAGCATTAGAACGAGAAAGGTGTGACATATCCGTCATTAACTAATTCTGTAAACAGTCACACTCTTTAACCTCCTCAAATCATGGCCTGCTCTGTTCGCCTGCCACCAGGACGCGGTGCTCGATGTCGCCACGAGATGGCGGTATAGAACCACGATTAACCATCACACGAATCCACTGCAGTGCAAGAAGAGCTGCACTGTGCAGCAAACCATAAAAAGATTGACTCGCATGTTGATGCGCTGAGAAATCGGTATTATAAAAATGTACTGACCCGCTCCCCTCTAATACTCTAAGCCAATTACATGTGTGGAACTTTCTTGTTTAGCTGTTGTTCAGGTTTAGTGTTTGTGTCTTCAGGGAGCCGCAGGTTACAGTGACAGGAGACGACATGATGCTCATTAAAATGGGGTTCAGCTTGTGTGACGGAATGGTTTAAGCAAATTATGAAGCTGAAAATATGACTGCAGCGTTAATAAGAATCTTAATGAATTGACGAAATTGATTGGTTTGACGTTGCTCGTTTATATTTTCTGATGTATAAAACTGAAATGAATCCAACTGTCAAAATGCTGCTGCTGACATTATGGAAGCCAGCAGCAGCAGTATTTACCCTATATAAGAATTTCTGGCTATGTTTATGAAATGAATAAGCTTGCATCCAGTTAATGAACTGATCACCATAATAAGTATCCTCATTGGTGTGATTGCTGATTGCTATGCAGTCGCAATTACGCTCACGTTGTCTTTTTTTTTTTTGCTAACCTGCAGCTCAAAAATGTTCATTTTATTGATATGCATGCAATTTGATGCTGTTTGCTGCGTTTTCATGCATAAAAATGTGCATAAATCTGCATTTGTCATGAGATATCCCTGAAAACCACGAAGGCGCTTTGCTTGTAATTCATATGCTAAACTGTGCACAGTCCTTTGCACGGTTCTGTTATCTATTTTTCTTTTTAAAAATGATTTAATTAAATACCCTGACACTCATGTATTAGCCACTGTATACTGCATGACTAGTTTTAATAGTATCCCATACTGATTTGTACCTGGGCTTTCTATGATAACGTATACAGTTTATTTAGAGTTGCATAATGCACTAACGTCTTTGGAGGATCATTCAGTCCACTTGCAGTTATAGCACTTACAGTCAGGTGAAAAACTAAAAGACAAATTTGAACCTTTGATTTCTACAGTGAAGGAATCTGAACCTGTTATGGTTTTTGCTGACATAGATTACGACTGTTTCTCTTTGAGGGAAAGGTCACTGCAAACCAGTACACACTTGTTTTGAGTGATCACTTTTATCCTATGATGAAACATTTCTATCCTGTTGTGAGTGTTGGCTATAGATCGACGTGTTAAACCGCTCTCTCTCTCTCTCCATCAACATTTTCATAACAACAAATGATTGAATTTTTAGAGACATAATAGAAAAGGAATATATTTTAGAAAAATGGTCCTTTATCCCTTCAGGAGAGTTACAGCGACTTGAAGCCTGGCCAGCACTTCACTAAGACATGTTCGAGGGGAACAGTAACCCTTTGTCACCCATATTATTATATTTTTAAATGCTCATAACTGGAACAAAATTATGCTGACCACCATTGTAACTCACACGGACATACAGTAAAAATCAGGTTTGAACCTGCTTATTACTGCACAGTGACGAGGTCTGAATGAGCTAATTATGAAGACGCATGGGTTATTATTATCACGATGTCTATAATATACTATCTAAGGTTTGCTTTTTAAGGTGGCCCCATCACTCTCACTGTACTGTACCAGAATATAAGCTTCCGCACATCAGTGGGATTTGGAAATGACCACCACTCCACACTCATTGAAGTATTTGATGATACAACCGTGTATAAAATAAAGTTTTCACAGGACTCTCTGCAGTCTCAAAAATAAAACAAGCCCATGATTCAGCAGCTCGTAGAACAACTTTTACCAGTAATAACTTGAAGTTCTTTATGACTTTAACCGTCTCCTATATCAGTATTTACAACATTGCTTTAGTTCATGGAGGTTTTGGAAAATTAGTTTTCCCGACATTTTAACAAGGTTGACGTGTGGGCTTTGAATGGATCATTGCAGCACCTTGATTGTTCTATTTTTCAGCCATTCTGTTGAAGATTTGCTGCTATTCTTGGGATCATTGTCCTGTTGCATCACCCAATGTAGGCCAAGCTGTGTCCTGTTGAACAGTTGGCCTCAAATTGGTCTTTGGTTCACGGTCAAGTCAGTGAATGCAAGGTGCCCAAATCACCGCACCCCGACCCCTGCTTTTCAGAAAGAAGAGGTTTTCTCCTGGCAATCCTTCCAAGCATAACATTTAGTTACTTAAGGCCTGCAGAATCATCAACTTTTCTTAAGAATTCCTGCGCATGTCCTTGGAGTCAGGATTGTGGCATTGTGTTAACATACACCTGAGTGCTTTAGGAAAATGCTGCTTTTACAGGGGCAGTGACACATGCTGATGATCGGTCTAAGGAGCTTGGAAAGAAAAGTATCTAGATTTCTTTAAGTTTCTTGAAGACGTTTCACCTCTCATCCAAAAAGATTTTTCAGTTCTAAGGTCAAATGGTGGAGAGTCCCAGATTTTAAGCCCTATGGGAGTGTCCCCCCAAGAGGGACAATGGACCCCCTAATGATCCTCTACCTAATCACACGAGCCGAGGTGTGAAAACCGGTGTGGGTCACAATCAGCCAAGGTTTCGGGTGAACCCATTGTGAAACCTAGCCCCACCCTATGATGTGATTTCCTGAGGTCAGAAGGTCCAGGATGTGCGTGAGCGTTAAGGCGTCTGGGAAGGGATCTCAAAGCTGGATTATAGATGGCAGACAGTTGGTGTCATAAACCACCGCCTCTGTTCAAAGATGGTCGTTCACAGTGGACATTGATCATCTTTGAACAGAGGCGGTGGCACCATTTGACCTTAGAACTGAAGAAGCTTCTCGGATGAGAAGTGAAACATCTTCAAGCAACTTAAAGAAGTCCAGACGCTTTTCTTTCCAAGCTCCTTAGACTACGATGACCTGGATGACTGAGAACCTTCAGAGACATGCTGATGATCACTTAATTGAAGTGCATTTATTTGATTACTGCTACTTACCCTCTTATTCATATGGAAGCAGTAAGGATGTAGTCTGATTAGTTTTTAGAGTACAGTATATACATGTTTTTTGTGTGGTTTTACTGTAATGAATTGAAATCTATGGTAGAAATCAACTTCCACTGCATCTGCAACTCAGTTAGTACCAAACATCAGGTAAAGCATTGTAAAAAAAAAATAAAAAAATCATAAATTAGCTTCTCAGAAAATGCCTCATTAGATGCAGTTTAGCTGACACGATTAAAAATGCAAAACCAGAACCAATAATTCTTGCAGAACAATCAATCAGTGAAAACTGCACTTTAAATATTACTGACTACAAACGACCAAGTGCCTGACAATTAAGCTGAATTATAATGATAAGAAAATTATACAAGAAGATAAGGGTTTTGACAGTGAGCAGGTAGAGGGGGAAAAACAGCACTATCGAATATAAATATAATTATTCACACAGTGATTAAATCAGACAGTAAAACAGTAACGAATTCCAAAATAGACCAGCTCAGGCATGAGTACCTGCTAACTGCTCTGTGCAGCAGCACTTGAACTAAAAATAACTTTCCTCACTTCTTGTGGTCCATTCCGTGTCAATCAGATTACCTTGCAATTTGCAAATTTGGACCATTGGGGCAATTACCCTGCAAATTGAATTTCAATCAAAGCTTTTAAGCGTTAGCTCACTATGTGTAACACTCTCCCCTGTTGTTCATAAAGTACTTGGACTAAGCTCTCTGAATGGGGGAGTATGAGGATCTCCACAGGCTACTTGGAGGACTTATAAAGGGTATATATGGAAGGTACGCAATATGAGTTGATGCATATCCATGTACAGGTTTGCTAGCATAGCAAACAGGAAACTTGAGAAATCAATTTTCATGGGTACCAAATCCTAAAATGTCAAAACTCTTTAAACATGGAGAAAGTTTCTCACATGAATCACAGATACCAGGACAACAAACCAGATGACAACCACATGGAGACACGTTTTACATCTTTTATAGCAAATATTACTAAACAGATTATTAACGTCTCTGTCTGTGCACTAAACCCTGGCCATTTCATTCTATCATATTATTACAGTCTGCATTGAGTCTGTTATGACTTTGTCGCTTAAAGTCACTTATGTAATCATGCTGTCAGTTCTGTGAATGGTGACTAAACTGTGTGTTTACGTCCAGGTTTCTGGTATTATGCAAGCTCGTGGTAGGTGGCAGTACATTCACATAGCTCTACCTTGAGGGACAAAGCATTCATTTAGCCACTTTTCATTTGTGCAAATAAGGAACATGCAGAGTGGCTCCCTCTGGAAACAAACAAACAACTACTTTTAAACTAAACACTCTGAAAGATTTGTTAACTCCGTGGCTTCTATTTCACACCTCAAATCTTATAGAAATACAAAAAAAACCTAAACATGTTGGTGCGGTTTTTTTTGTAAAACAGGGAAAAACTTACAATGCAAAATTTGAAACAGACAGTGGGTGAACGTTTCTCACATGCACATGCGGGCCAGAGTGTACCAAGTGCACATGTCAATTCAAACAGTCCATATCCAAAAACATAGCTATGGGCACAAACTAACTTTATGCAAAAGAAGACGAGCTGACATAGAACGAGAAGCTGAAGAAGATGGATGGATGTATGGAGGAGCTAAAATGATGCTCTGTCCCTCAAAAGGGCAAAGAGAATGCAACCATGCCTTCTTATATGCACTGAATGAAAGCATCGACATCACAGATGATGTGAACACGTGACGTGAACAATCACAGTGAGCTAAACAGAATACGGATGTCATTCACTGTATTATTTACACACTGTGATTTCCCCACTCTGGCAGGTCAAAGTGAGGAAAAAACTCAGCTGGACTGCACCCGAGTGTGCCTGGTTTGCGGTTCCTCAACCGACTCAGTAATGCCATTTTGCAGTCTTTTTTTTTCACTAGATAAAAGATGAAAATGAAGCAGCGTTGCCGCTTAAATACAGAGCCAAGGGCAGCCTGTCTTTATGCCGGACACGTGAGCATTTCAAGTTAGTCTGGAACCTTGTGTTTCTGTTTTAATCAACAAACTCAGACCAAAATCCATCAATGCAACTGAATTGAGTTGCCCTACAACCAGTCAGAGCAACAACGGGCTGAACACCAGACACATGTAAACTGATTATAGCGCACAGAGATGTCAGTCTCTGTATCACACTTACCTTCATTAGATAAAGGGCTGTAACTGGACGAGATTCTGGTAGAGCAAATGAAACAGAGCTCAGCGACTATCATTTTTGTATTTCTTGTCTTATCTGCAGCCAACACCAAGACTCCCTGTGTAACACACTCGACTTGTCATAGCGTGAAACGTATAGGTGTAATTAACTAAATTAATGACCACTTTCTCATATTCAGGTGACTCAGGGAGTCTTACCGCTGAACCAGGGTGAACAGTTTGTACAGCTGTTATGAATGTTATTAGCAGTACGGGTACTTTCCTGCAAAATGTTAAAATGTCTCCTTAAAAAAAAATTAAAATACAATTGATTCGACTCCAGTCAAATCAATTACAGGGATAGAAATAAGAGAAATAATTAAATGTGATTTAGCAAATAAATTGAAAAACAATGCCTCCTGTACTGCGGAACTAACTCACATAAAGGATCCTAGTCTATAAAATGAAGAAAGCAAATGTATTCATGCAGCAATAATGAACATTTATATGTTTTAAAACATATTATAAATACCACTTCTCTGTATTTTTGTATATATTATGTTCATTTCATCATCACCCTGCAAATTTGATGTTACGTTCTCTGTTTGTGTTTGTTTTGTTGTGTCACGTTCAACGTACGTCGCCTGTACGTAACATAAAGATCTCAGAAAGTCATTTTAGCTGAAGAGAAAGTTCCAGTTTGAGCTTGAATTTCTGATTGTTTGCTCACACAAATGTTATTTGGGGGGAAAACAACCAATTATTGTCACATTTTTTGTAATTTTATTATTAATACCGCTCTGTCTTTTACACTCTTCATTTTATATTAAGTGAGCCAAACAAAATTGCCATCCACCTGAAATCATGCTATAAGTTGCATTTCATATGTAGGTACCTGTAGCAATGAGAAGCCCTGCCAGGAAGCCTTTGCTCAAAACAACTTGGTTTGTGGGACTTGTTTAAGGTACAGAATTTAAAAATAGCTAGCAGCATGTTTTTGCCGGGGTAGGAGGACAGACTGATGAAAGGCAAGCAGTACAACAACAGACTAACACTGCAGTTTTTGCTCTCAATGTGTACTATAGATCATGTTTTAAATGGATTTGAATGGAGGACATTTGAACATGCCTTGTGTGTACTTGTGGTTTGCACGAATTCATTCTTCTGAAGTCACTTGTATGAGTGATGAAACGGTTGAAAAACATCGTGTCCAGCATGAAATGAATAAAATTTGGGGGGATTTCTTTATGTAACACGGTAACAAGGCTTACTAAATGAATACTATACGAACAGACCAATAGGTGTGACTATAGGAGCGGTGGTGTGTTTAAATGAGACAGAGACAGGAATGTCCATTTAAAGAATAAGCCGACCACCACAGTTTTATGGTACTTACAATTATAAAAAAGAAAAATTACAAAAAACTTAATACATACAACTAACTGTATAAAGACTTGGCCAAGTTTCTCAATATTGGGTGTACCCTGGTAACCTGACATCGAAACCTTTCCAGAAAAAACAGATTCCTCAAATTAAATTTCCATTCAAATAAAAATGTCAAACAATTCACATGAGGAGAATATCCTACACAGCAGTTTATTATGGCCAGTCCCAAATAAAAACTGTCCAAGTTTTCCCGGTGTGTCAATCAGTGGTCTTAAGCAGAACCAGCTGTGTGGAGGTATGGGCCTACCACACCACAGGGTGCAGCATCGAGTGGTAAAGAAGGGGATCCCTGTCTCTCTCTCCAGGTCCAGACAGGAAGTCTCACTATCTAAATCAGTGGAGGAATCCACCTCAGGAACAATCCAGGATACAAAAAAAAATATGACCTCTCAACACACAGGGTCAGAGGAATAATACAAGTATTAAATACGCTGTTCTAGATATAATCCACAACTTAGCTTTTTGTATATATCATATTTGACATCAATTTGTACATAAAATACTGAAATTTCTAAAAATGATATATTTCTCTCGTACAAACTATGCATTATTGCAATGTATTATCAAAACACTTTTTGCAAAGTGCAAAATAAACACTTTTCCAAAGACTTTAAAGTCATCAGAATAAATGCAACATCCATCGGTTTACTCGCTACAACTGCTTTTAGCTCGGAAAACCGCTGATAACCGGTGAACTTATCCACAGCAGGGTTTGCTTTTTCATCTCAAAACTTCATCTCTCTTATGATTCTCCTCCTCATGTCAGCAGGTAACTACACACACAACAATGCGGCAGCCACAAGCAGGTGGACGGGACACACACACTCTCTTTGCTGACCTCTATCATTTCTTACAGAGCTACCCTGGTTTTATCTGGGTTATATCCTCCCCTCTTGAGGGTATGCCCTCCCTGGGCATCTGCAGTGTGGCACTGAGTCACATGGCTTTAACATCTCCAACATAATTGCTATTTGGGTTCTCAAATTCATTTAAAGAGCTAGTCAATGCCCCACTTTGTCTCACTCCCATTTCTTCTTGTTGGATGTTGAAGCTCTACTTGGAACTTTGTTAAGATCCAACCGATTTTTTTAGTGACGATGAAGACTATAAGCCCCCAAGGCCGTCATTGTCTGCACAGCCATCACGACCATATCGTAGCCTAGCCACGTGACGTGCCTCCGCTCCCACCGTGCACCAGCTAAAGAGTTCAAAAACCTTTATTTATCTCAGCAGCAACACTGACTGTGAAGCACTGCTTCAAAGAGGATTAAGAGGGCTAAGACCAAGTCCGAGGGTCGGGAAAGTGGGTCACCTGAGGTAAAATAGAAGAAAAGAACAGAGATGAGGAGGACAGAAATCCTGACCCATGTTCATGTCAACCAGGAAACCTGGCCCTCTATTCAACATGACAGCAGCATGGACACCTCGCTCACTCTTCCAGCTGTTCTTTAGATCGTCTGTTGTGTGAACAATTATTGGCAATACCAATGTCAATGCTGCAAAAAAGACAGGGACTGGCAGCAAGCTTTAGTAGACAGCTCTGACCATGAGAGGCTTTTTCCTAGCTATTCTTGTTTCCACAGTGTACACCACAGGGCAGACTACTGGAGAAGAGAATGGCCAGACAACTTCCAATTCCCCCGTGACACTATGTCCAGGAACCAGTTTGAGGCCATCTTGTGGTCGTTGCACCTTAGCAGCTTGAAAGACGATGAGGACAAAGAACAGAAGAAGAAAAAAAAACCCGTAGCATGATCTGCTTTCTAAAATCAAGCCACTCTATGACCAGATTTTGGCTGCCTGCAAAGCGACTTTTGAACTTATAAACACATTTGAATTGATGAGAGGATGGTGGCATCTAAGGCTCGAATTGCTAGGAACAGTACATTAAGGAGAAGCACACAAAGCAGGGATACAAAATGTTTGTCCTGGCTGATTTGGAAACGGGCTACACCTGGAATTAATTTGTCTACACAGGGAAGAGTTAGCTCAGCCCAACTTATGGTCTTAGCTACTCATCAGTTGTAGATCTTTCACCTCTGTCTTTGCTTAGTCGGGGCTACATTTGCATGTCAATCATTTTTACACCAGTGCCCCCCTCTTTCAAAACCTGTACAACAAACATATTGGTTGTTGTGGAACCATTAGAAAACATGACTGGCTTTTCATCCACTAACAAAAATGATTTTCATAAAAAGGCTGAGAGGGGAGATGTGCGCTGGATTAGGAAAAACAACCTACTGTTTGTCAAGTGGAATGACACTTGGGAGGTAACGATCTGCGCCACGGTTCACAGGGCCTTTAGTGGGAAGACTATGCAGCGCAAAGTGAAGGAGGCTGGGGTGTAGACGACAAAGACAGCACCTGTTCTTGATGCAGTGGTGGACTACAATAAGAACATGGGTGGTATTACAGTGTTCAACACAAAACCATTAAGTGGTATAAGACTTGTTTTAATGACTTCTTGGATATAGCTGTCATGAAGAGTTTTATATTGCATAAGGAGTTAAGCAGGAGCCAGTAACACAGAAAAGGTTCCAGGAGCAGCTTGCTAAAGAAATGTTGGACGATGGTGGTGGTGCTGCCTCAGCATGCCCACACTCACCTGCATGCCACTTATGACAGCGATGCTACACTATCCAGGAGGTACTGCAGGAGGTGCCAGGATATTGTCATCCAGCAGATGAAAATGCCCATCTGTTGTAAGGCTTGCAATCTCCCTCTGTGCATCATATCCCCTCCAAAAATCTGCTTCAAATAGTGGCAGGATGAGTAGTAATTGTAAATAGGAACTGAAGGTTTGGGTATTTCTATGTTTGCTTTCTTTCTTGCATGTTAGAACTGTGAGTAAAGTGGCATGGTGACCAGAATTAAATGGTGAAAGTGTAAATATGTAATGTAGGATTGGAAATTTGGAAACACCGTTTGTTTTTGTAATGCACATTGGAATTTGAATAAATGATCTCCAGTGGGAGTCAAACATAATCCTTAGTTATGGTATTATTTGAATGATCAAAAAATATATATTTTCAGGCATATTACTGAAGTTAAACACTTTCTGTTATTCAGTAGTCGACATTTTTCAACTTTCACAGATGGTGCCAAATTGAAAAACGCCTAAATACGTCTTTACTAAAACCTCTGTAACTCTGCTGTATTTCACTTTATCAGGATCAATCTTTGTCCAGGTAATGTCCATATGTTTATTCATGATATTCTGGAGTTTGTCTACCACAGCATATTTTCAAAGGGGTTACATGCTATAAAATACAAAAAAATATTTAGACAAGGGAAAAATAAATCTGATTTTTGTATGTTCCAGCCTCAGTTACTTTGACACAGTAACATCTGCTGTAATATTTATACCTTTGATGAAATCTCACAAGTGTTAGCTTCATTGTGAGATCAAGATTGTTTTCACATAGTTTGTAACTGCAGAGATATACTCGATTCATTTTGGGCATGTCATTTTCGAGCAGGAACCTGAGAAATACCCTTGGGACTTAAGAGGTTAATCATCTCGGAAGTAGGAGGAAGGAGATGGTCCAGTATGCGAGGTGTGCAGTGCAAGTCAGACACATAAGGAGTTCAACATGCACGCCATGTATCGTAATCTGCCTCATGGCTGGGACGTGGACTCTTTCCTGAAAAAGCTCTGAGTCTACTATGTGAAGCAAACTGGGGTGAGCTCTCATTGCTGCGCACTACCACCACTCGCTGAACTGCAGGCAGATTGACATCAATTATGGGTTTAGTAGTGGATCCAGATGAGACTGGAAGAGTCTGTGAGGAGCTGAGCTCAATCAGGTTTTCAGTGACGGGAGCAGTAAGAAGCTTACTTGCATTATTTGTTGGTGTCAAAATCATGGAGTCTAGAGGTGCCGCTGGTTGTCTTCAGAAAATTCAATATTCATGTGCTTATGGTAATCTGAATCAGGATCGTATAAGTGGAAAGAATGTTGATGGAACCATATTTCTGGAGAAAGGTGGAGACTTCCTCATCAGGCTTTTAATCCTATTAAACTACTAGCAACTACAGAACTGACAGATTCCTGTAGTACAACATCCATTTTTTCCAGACTTCATGATTCAGATTTGGCATTTTCGAACACGAGACAGAGACAAGAAAGTGAATTAAAAGAATAAGCCGGCTTTAGTGAACCGAGTCATAGATTTGACCACAACAGTTTTATGGTACTTACACAAAACCCTAATACATGGAACTACCAGTATAAAGGCTTGGCCAAGTGTTAGTTACTCAATATTGGGCGCACTGTTGTAAACTGACTTTTAAACCCTTCTAAAAAAATATATTACTCAAATTTCCATTCAAATCACAATCTCAGACAATTCACATGAGGAGAATATCCCACACAGGAGTTTATTATGGACAGTCCCAAATAAAAACTGGTCCGTAGGGTACAGTCCAAAACTTGCCGGGGTGTGTAAAAGAAAGTAAGAATTTGAAAATGTCAGTCAGTGGTCTTAAGCATAAGCTGCTGTGAAGGTATGGGTGATACAGGCCTAATACATCGCAGGGTGCAGCATCGAGTGGTAAAGAAGGGGATCCCTGTCTCTCCAAGTCCAGACAGGAAGTCTGACTATCTAAATCAGTGGAGGAATCCACCTCAGGAACAATCCAGGATCCAAACCAAAAATATGACCTCTCAACACACAGGGTCAGAGGAATAATACAGGTATTGAATACGCTGTTCTAGTTATAATCCACAACTTAGCTTTTTGTATATATCATATTTGACATCAATTTGTAATTAAAATACTAACATTTGTAAAATATTTCTCTTGTACAAACTATGCATTATTGCAATGTATTATCAAAAGGTTTTGTAAATTGCAAAATAAACACTTTTCCAAAGACAATATGAAAACATTAAAGTTGCACCAACAATCTAAGTTATTGCATATACAACAATAATTAATCAAACCAATTCAGATGAATACAGTTTTTCAACAATAAAGTCCAAAACAGTGTGAAAAACTACTGGAAACAACACGTGGGGCTCTAAAAAACACAACAGGGCACGTTGCTTTTTTTTTTTTTTCTTACTGTTTAATCACAGTAATAAGACATTATAAGTGTTTCCGTACAGTTGGAAGCAGAACTGGATGAACTTTCAGGCAGTTGATAACCAAAGATTTCTATCAATTTAGCTCTATGCGGTGCTCTTTAAAATCGGCAGAAAAACTGCAACATCCGTCTGTTTACTCACTGCAACTACTTACAGCTCGGAAAACAGCTGATAACCGGTGACTTATCCGCCGCAGGGTTTGTTTCATGATCATATCCAGAGCTTTGACATCTCAAAACATCAGTCTCTTCTGAGTCAAGAGGTCACAGCACAGCACTCTCTTCATGTCAGCAGGTAACTTACACACACACAACAATGCAGCTGACAGAAACAGGTGGGTGGGACACCCAGCGGCAGTCTGCATTCTCATTGGTGAAAACAAACTGGAGCCTGTGTATTCTGATTGGTTGGGCAGGCTGTCTCTC
>VOQK01007426.1:46779-71728 GCA_015052645.1 Benitochromis conjunctus | reverse complement strand
CGATACAATGTCTAAACTGTGACATTAAAGAAAAGTAACCTTATTAACCTTACACTGGTTTAGGGCAGCAGCGATCATGATGCAAACTGGCCCCATTGTGACCTTACAGGTTGCAAAATTTGCAGCGAGTTACCAAGGCCTAGAAGCCCTGCTGAGAGAATCCACCCCAGAGAAGACTACAGGCAAGAATCAGTACACTCAAATCAAACCTCTGCTTTTTTGTTTTTGTTACTTTCTACCTTCTTTTACCTGACAAAGACATTTTCTTGCCTCATAAGGGGATAGAGACCATGCTAAGCCAAACAGTAAAGCCTGCATAAAGTACAGCACAGAGGACCACAGTCCCACAGAGAAGCTCCACGGAGGCAGTCGAAGGAGAAAAGACCAGATAATGCAGAGGAACAGACAACTTTATCGCTCCAACCCCAACATGGGCGGTGGGTGCTCTTCCCCTATTATGTGCTGTTGCTGAGCGCTAGCAGCGCATATTTCTTACTGTTAAATATGCATAACATTCTAGCGCGAGTCATAATAACAGCTGCAGTACTTTTATTTTCTACTATTTTCAGCAGACTTTTGCCTGGAGGATGGAGATGAACTTGTTGACCCTTCCAAAGGAAACAGCACCACTTCTGTGTCCACTATAAATCTTCACTCTGAAGTGAGATTATTATCAATATTATTGTTGTTGCCCAATGTTTTTAAACACATTTCAGGGACTTTTCATGATCTTACACAGGCTCTGTCAGATAAATTTAAATATTTAAGGATCAGCCTAACAGTTTTTCTTTTGTGTATTCAGGAATTCCACTGGGAATACTTGACACTACCGAACCCTCGATCCCAGGACAGGAATGTATCTGAATCCAGTAGACCACAGCAAACTTTGCAAGTGTCTTTGAAACCTTTAGCTGGACAGAGCTCCAATAAGTCTCTAAACATCTTGGTAAGTCTTGGTGTACCAAGACATTAAAAGAAATACAAAAGATAAGCCATAACAGTACAGCTTGAAAGAATTAAAATCTCTTTATTTACCCCCCCCCTCTAGCGCCAAGCCCTCTCTCAGGAGGACTTGTGTACAGACAGTGGAGGCCCCCTGCTGGACAAAAGGCAGAGCAAGTGGACACAGAAGGCTCAGGGTGCAAAGCAAACTGAGAACTACTGCATGTCTTTCCCTATCCGCTCTTGTCTTTCTACTCATGACATCCTCGCTGATAACAGCTCCCCCACAAAACGGCAGCAGGTCAGCCGTGTAAGCTGTGCTGGTGTCTGGAGAACCCCTTTTTCACAACACTCGACATCCACACCTTCAATCCAGCCGATACGCATCGACGTCCCCCTAACAAGAGCGGTGAGCCACCAGTCAAATCCTCCACTCACCACCTTCCAGCAGAGTTCTTCATCACTGGCAGTGAAGATGCGCCAAACTCTTCAAATCAATGGACACGAGCAGAATCCTCAAAGCCAAGCTAATAGTACCTATGCATGTCCAGTATCTCCAGCTAAGAAGCTACTTCAGCCCTCACTTTCATCACAAAAATTCAACACACACAGAGATCAAGTAGCAAAACCTCAAGTGAGTATCACTCCAACAAAACATGTTTCCTTCCAAGAACCTCCCTCTCAACAGAAAAAGAGCACAGGTCCAGTGAAACAGAAAGACCCTCTGGAAATGTCTGACCCATGGAAGAGGGAAGCCCAGGAGAAGCTGGAGAAGCAGCAGAGGCTTGAAGCGGTGGAGTTCCTGCAGCAGGAGATGCAAGACCTTCAGGCTAAAGCTAAGCGCACAGCGGAGGAGAACGACCGACTCCGAAAGCTCAACCTGGAGTGGCAGTTTCAGAAGAGGCTGCAGGAAATTCAGCAGGAAGGAGATGACGAGGATGAAGATAAGGATTTGGACATGATGGTGATGATACAGCAGCTAGAGAAAAGCATGTCACAGGTCAAGGTTAAAGAAAAAACACACCAAAATCTTTACTTTTTGAGCCTGTTTTTGTGTATGCTGCTCCGTTAATACTAACCCAATTAGAACCTATTCCGATTCCTATTTAGGTCACACAGCTCGTCTGAACACAGTGAAGCCCAAAGGTTTTCGTGGTATTAAGTAAAGTGTATTAAAGGGAGACTAATATGGTAATTTATTCTAGGACTTTAGTAGAGTAGCTTAGCACGATTTACAGCTTATACTTAACCTTGGGTTAGCCCCTGAGTTGATCCACCGTCTGTAACAAGCCATTGTATGTCCTCTCCCTGTAAGGCCAACCAAAGCTAAAATCTCTATTTCCGAAAAAATTAACTTTAAATTATTTGTTTACATACACTCTTCATGTACATAAATATGATAGCAAAATTGGGATTTCTTTAAACGGTTCTTTTTCCAGGGTGGAATGATTTAAAATACAAGAATTGGACGGACAACTTTATTTTGGAGTTTCTCTAAACCACACAGTTTATATACCAAAATTTACATACAGCTTTAAGTATACATAGACTCTTAAGGTTTGCTGATGGTTCCAAGGCATATTAACTTCTCATTCGTCATCATGATTGACTACAACTAGTATTTTCTCTTTGTCAGCATAAAAGGGATTTGATTGACGGCACTTAATGGATTGATCAACGGGAAAGTCTAAAGAACTCAGTGAAGATTTAAGGAGAACTGTAGATTTACACATGTTGGGCACGTCTCTTGGAGCCATTTCTAAACAAGTCCAAGATCATCAGTTCAAACAAATGTTAATGGGTAAAAGTTAGAAAGATGTGTCACCACCTTGGTCTGGAAGAAGACCCAAATTGTCATACTCGGATGAAAGGAAACTGGTTAGGAAACCACCAAGGCTCAATCCTGCCATGAACTGGAAACTGCTGGAACACCAGCGTCGCTGTCCACAGTGAAGCCAGTTTTACATCCCCGCGGACTCAACTTCACCTTAAATCAACAGCTAGATGTTTGAAACTTGAACAAAACTGGGTGTTCTAACAGGACGATGATCCCATACACACATAAAAATGGTTTTGGCAAGGATAACTCAGGCTAACAATACGCTTCTGGAATGGCCTTCCCATACCCTGATCTCAACCCTATTGAAAATCTGTGAATTAGGCTTAAAAGCCAGGTTTGTGCCAGGAAGCCAGCCAGTTTAAATGAACTCTATCTATTCTGCCAAGGAGAGTGGTCAGATATGCAGCCAGATTCATGCCAGAAGCTTGTTGACTGAAAGTGTCTGTTCAAAGATGTGACTTGCTACTGGACATTTCAATTCAAATTCAATCTTGTGCACCCAATTCTTGTTTTTTTTTTTTTTTTAAGTCATTAAAGACATTTGCTGTACAATCATTCTTCCCTTCAAAAAAAATAAATCAATCAATCAAAAAACAAACAAACAAACAAAAACAAAAAAAACACAGAAATTATTAAAGAAAAAATTAAAAGATCAAAATTACCAAGAAATTCATGTCCATAATGAACCTAACCATAACTAACATATCTAACCATAACTGTGCATGCATACTTCTGTAATTGCAAATTTACTTGAGAATACAACTAAAAAACATCCAATAATTTGCATTATTGCCTTTTATTTCCTGGTTTAGATGAACACAAGAAGCTCTGGTGGGAAAGACAAAACAGAAAAGCATACGGGAACTCACCTCTCCAAAAAGGAAGATGAAGAAAAGAGAGGTAATCCTTCATTCACACATTAAAGAAAAGTGAATGTTGTTGTGTCAGTTTTGTTTATTCAGTAAAGTACGTGTGGATATCAGCTATGTCATTTGATTCTAACTGGAAAAATGTCCGTTTTTGGCAGCTCAGGGATTAAGTGGATTAGCTCATGATGTTCATCAAGCAGCATCAAAAGAGTGAGTTTACAGTTTTTTGGCTCACAAAGCTGAACATTAATCTAATTCAGGGGTGGGGAACTCCAGGCCTAAAGGGCCGGTGGTCCTGCAGGTCTTAGATGTGTCCTTGATCCAACACAGCTGATTGAAATGGCTAAATTATCCCTTCAACATGTGTTGAAGTTCTCCAGAGCCCTGGTAATGAACTAATCGTTCCCTGATCTAATTTAACAGGCTGCTACTAATGCCAAATTTCTTCTCAAGAAGACTTAATGATACATCTGTCCACAGTGGTGCAAAACAAGAACGGAATAATATCCCTGAGTAAAAGAAATCTAAATCTATAAAGTCCCCTTTATAAATACATTCTAAAACAGCACAGGATGTTTGTTTCCCTCGTATGTGAAATAATTCAAGCATCTCTGATGTGATGGTTGTATTTGCAGAAACCGGGAGGAGAAAATGAAGAGAGCGTCGGCTCCTGAGAAGCTAACATTCAAGGAGCGCCAGCATCTTTTTTCCTTGGCGTCCAGTTCATAAACCGAAACCTCACAAGACAAAAATGTCTAAATAAAAAAAATCATTTGCAAGCATCATGAAAACATCTATTAATCAAATGTCCCAGGGGCATAAAGTGGGTAATTTTAACACAATATTGTTCAGTACTGTTGTTTCTTCTTGTATTTTCCTGGTAATAGATAATAAAATGTTCATTTAGGAGTAGTTAAGGCACTTCTTACATCATTTTCTTATTAACAGTAACCGTCTGCTGCTTCTTTTAGTGAATGAATGTTACTTAATGCGCTGATAAAACTGCACCACTGCCTTCTCTTGTTCGTGAGTTTCAATCGAACCTTGCCGCAGTCTACGGATCTCGTTGATCGCGTCAATCCCAGAAATCTTCCTGGTCTTCACCAGGTAGCAGGCCAGCATTGTCCCTGTTCTCCCATGGCCATGCATGCAGTGAACTGCCACACCCTGAAGAAAACAATAAAATCATTATTCAGATATCTGTAAAGTATCCCTGAATAGTTTGGGGGTTAGGGGGTCTTTCTCCTAGGCTTGCTGTTCCCAGAAGCAATAAATTAGATTATTAACGCAATTTAATACATTTTTTTAAATAATTCATTATATTTTCCTCCTTTGGGTTCTTGGTGGAGTGTAGCATTTAGCTATGTTAGGGGAAAACCTGCAAAAGAAGACATTTGTTTATAGAAACTTAATGTCAAATGCTTTAAGTTACAGTACTGAGCTAGCATAGCAACTTTAGTGAGAGCCAAGAGAGGTCTGAAGGTAATTTAAATGCATAACCAGCCATCATGCACAGCCTGTCACCATCTGAGATCTCACCTCACCCTTGGAGTTGGCCTCTTCCACAATAGAGAGGAATCTATCAATCTGATTGGGTGAAGGAGGAGTAAAGTCAGCTATCTTGATGTGGTGAAGTTGTAACTCTGGGCACGAGTCGTGGTTGGGTGGTTTCCTCTCACAGAGGCAAACCAGGTGCTTGATGCCGTTATCCACCATATACCGGTATTCACATGGCATCCTGGGCATCGCCAGTCCAGCCAGTTTGCATGGCTCCACCCAGGAGAAGTTGTGTGGAGCAAAGGAGGCCATAAGTATTTAAACTGAGGAGAGGCCAGAGAATAGGCTTATGTTATGAACCAAGACACAGAATAATAAACCAAACAGTAAAATAAAACCATACTCTCTTATTAGTCTAAAACTGTTGATGTCACAAGTGGGATTCGAACCCTTGCTTTCAGAGAAGTGTGTTTTTTGTTTTTTTATTATTATTATTTGTTTATCGAGACGCTAAAAAATAATTTGATCTTTCTGATGATAACATGTAAACTAAAGCAGCAATGACTTTTACATCTTAAATATATCAGTAAATAGTCGGGAAAGAGCGCTACAATAAGATGCCAAGAGTGATACTGTGCAGCTGTCTACTTAACGTTAGCATAATGCTATTGGCTAGGCTAGGCAGTCCAGTGAGTCATTGAGGGATTAGTTTAATAGGGTAACAAATGTAAACATAATATGGCACAGGTCCGGTATGGAAATACACTCCACGACTTACCCGACTTCACTTGTCTGTTTTCAGAGATTAGAAAAGCAAGTGACAAAAGGTAACGCCTAGCTAAACTTTAGCAATGGTATGAGGAAACTAAGCATCTCGCAGTTTTGTAAAGACAACTCGGGCAAGCAATTCACCTTATAGCAATTAGCTTCCCTATAGACAATTAATGTCTATTACCCGACAAATAATGCTGAGAATTACTCACGGTTTACTGATGAATGCACTCTAGGGACTCTTGTTCAAACCGCCTCAGCCTGTCTGTCAAGCTAGTTACTACGTTCGCCGTTAGCAGGTACCGTAAACAACTTAATGGCAGCTACTTTCACAATTTTGCTGATAACTATTACGGACTGGAAGGACACGTTATCTAACCAAGGCTAGATTGTGTCTGTTGCAGTGCTGGGTATGACGTGCCAGCCAATCCATCAGTGAGCGAAGCGGCTGTCAAGTTCTTCAATGAAAATCATCTTACTTGCTATAATGGATATTTAGCTGCCCTATTCATTTTACGGTGACTTGTGACTAACCCTAACCCTAACCATAACAAATATTCACAATGGCTTAAAAAAAATGAAGTAAATTTGGGTTTTGTGTAGTGCGCATGTGCATAACCAACAAGTAAGCTAGTTTGTGAGGTAGGATGGATTCCCAGAACACCTGCTAATGACAGAGAAAATGTCTGATTTAAGTATAGCACCTTCAGAGTGGGATGAATTGTTGATTTAATAGCACAATATACAATAACACAATTATAAGTGTACAGATCGTTCTGTTTGAGTTCAAAAGAAGCCTAGCGCTCTGTGCGTAAAAGTCAGGATGGCCGAGCGGTCTAAGGCGCTGCGTTCAGGTCGCAGTCTCCCCTGGAGGCGTGGGTTCGAATCCCACTTCTGACAATAATTGTTTTACATTTTGTGATTCAAGAGTCTGGGTTTATTTTACCGTTTTGTTTATTATTAATACTGAGTCTCTGTTTGTGGCACAGAGACTCAACCCATACTGACAAGCTAAAGTACCGTACTGCTTTTGATTCTGTGATCTTAGTGACTCTGTTATGAAGTGTTAATAGACATGGAATTTTAATGTAAAATCTAGCTAGTCTACAAGTTTTTTATTTTACATTTTAAATGCAAATAATAATGATTTAAAAAAAGAAAATTAGAAAAACAAATATGTAATCCATGCAGTTGCACTTTCAGTCCCTGCAGAGGGCAGCAAAATAGCTACGCTGTTGCCATTTTTAAAAAGTGAAGAAAATGTCCTTTAAAACTGCCAAACACACTGCTGGAGCCATTTTAACGGACTTATGGTGCACTTCTCAAACTTTATTTTAAACTGTGGTGGCGATGTCAAAGTTTGGGATGCCAAATATTACAAAGAAATACTTGTAAAATAGCTTTTCCATGAGAGTCAATTTTATCTTATGAAACCGGTGTCAGCTTCACTTGAGCATGCAGATGTGATGATGTTTCCAGAGACTTACCACTGGTTCTTAGTTTATATATGTGATTACAAGCAATGTGGAAAAAATAACTTCACAGATCCGCTGCCTGCTGAAAAATGCTTTCAGCAGTATCGTGTCTAATCGAGAGATGTCCTCGTTGAGTCTGCATTAAATCATTCTTGTTTTAATATTTCCTTTTTTTCCACCTCCAGAATGAGACTGCCTATTTTATACAACCTCCACATGAAAGGAAAGTGAGAAGATCATTGGACTGTTCCATGCAATAGTTAATGATACAAACACAAACATTCAGAACACACAGCACGGCAGAGTTTACTTGCTAGTCATTTCATACAAATAGTAGAAAGAGGGTTTGTATCTGAAGGAGAAACTGCATCACATGTGCCAGACAGGCTAGATGTTGATACACAGAGACTGATTTTCAGAAAGGTAAAGGTGTAGATAGTCACAGAGTCGAATGTGTCAAACATCCCATTAAAAAAGTTTTCACTAACCCGTTGGTGTTAAAAAAAAGAAAGAAGACTTCAGTAATCATGTAGTTATAGAAAGATATTTAGGTAACGTTGGAACAAACACAAAATAAACAACTTAAAAAAAACCCAATTCCAATATACAGGTGGCGTCTAGTGGTAGGCGAAGTTTTTTTCTTTTTCTGTGTTTTTTTTTTTCTTTACTACAGAGCTCAACCAACCCACAAACCACTGAACAAAACATCCGGAAGTCCCAAAAGAACCACATCCATATTTTTCTCATTTTATCTATTTTTTGTTGGTACACATCACAACCCGGCGACTTGGTAGGTTGACTGCTTGTCCATCATGTCTCTAGGTGGTTATCATCACACTCCTGCTCCTCCTCCTCTTCCTCATCATCCCTTTTGTGTCATCTAAAAGCGCAGACCCCTTCAACATGCCGCACACCCCCTCAAAAACAATTGCACCGCTTTAATGGTTACACTTTAATTTTTGCACTCTCTAGGTGCCGTTCGAGAAAAGGGGGCAATGATCGCCGTGCCCTCCTACTAGAAGATTTCTACGTGTTTTGAACGTCCATGTTCAAAGTCCCCACACTGAGCAGACTGCTGAAGGGACGTGCCGAGTTTACAGGATTGCACAGAAGAACTTCTTCTCCCTGAAAGGGTTCTCCGACGCTGGCACCGGCGACAGTAGAGGGTCCTCTTTGGCATGAGCTTCGCAGTATGACATCAAGTCTGCTGCAGCTTTAGACACCTGCAGTTACAAACACACGCACACAAGCGTATCAGTTCAAGTTGGCGTGCACGAAGTGTGGAAGTACACTAATCCAGTTTAATTCAAAGAAATAAATGACAAGGCTGATGCTTGTCTTTTATCTGGATGGCAAACACCACATAGCAGCATGTAGCATTCTGGTTAGCTTAGCTGTACTAAAGTACCCCTAGCAGTCCGTCTCACCTCTTGGCACTACTTTGAAACTCACATTATCTCATCACAATCAGCCAAATCTGTTAAAAAAAATTCTTACATACTTCCACCATCATCACGTGACTCACTGTGCGTATAGTACTGTGCAAAAGTCTCGAGCTGGCCCCCATTTCTTTATGTTTTCTAATAAAAATGGGAAACAGTATATATAGAGTATGTAAATGCAAAAACTGTCACTATTTGCTCTGACCACCTTTATGCTACAACACAGCCTGAACTCTCTTAGGTGAGCTTTCTTGTCTTTTCTTTAAGAAGTCTTCAGGAATAGTTCTCTTGAAGGACACTCAAAGCTCTTCTTTGGATCTTAGCTGGCTTTTTGTTCTATTCTCTGTCAAGATGATCTCACACAAGGTCTGGGCTCTGGGGAGGCCTGTCCATGACTGATAGTGTTTTATTGTGTGTTCTTCTATCCAGGTATGCTTTTACTGCATGAGTGTTTGGGGCTTCTTGATTCCACCCTTCCAATTGAGACCATTTCTGATGAGGCTTCAGGGAATATTAAATGGAAGTTCCTCATACATCTCTCAGGTCCTGTTTCAGAAATTTGGTGATTTTTCCTCTATTTCTTAAGGACATGAATGCCATATACACTCATCTGCTGTTGCTAGTTTTTTAGGCCACCTCTTTTTTTGTCCTCCACTTATCCTGATTTCTTACATTTTTAAGGACACACTGCTGAGATACGCCACGTTTTCAGCTAATAGCTCTTTGGGGATCACCTTGTTGGTGCAAAAATATTATTTTATGCCTGTCAAACTGTGTCATCTTTTCTAGTTATATAGATTCAACAAAAAAAGGGGGACAAATGATGGGTTTTTTTTTTGCAGCAGACTGCCAGCAACAAAATGCCTAAAGATAGAATTTAAAATTAATTCTTTGCTAAGTTGTCCGTGATGTGTAAACACAACACTGGTTCATTCCTTGAGCGTTTTCTTTATGCTTGAATGATTCACTGATCGGTGGCTTAACAAAGAAAAATAAATGGTCAGGTACAAGGACTGGACTGAAAATGAATAAAAAAGCAGTCAATGTCCAAATAAAAACTTTGAAAGACCTTTAGAAAGACTTGAGAACAATTGCTTAAGAGGAGAAAGTCCGGCTCATTAAAACCAAAATATAAGGAAATGAGAGTTGACTCAAGACTTTTGCACAGTACTGTAAATCTGAAAAATAATAATAATAAAGTCGTGTGCTACAGTTGCTTTTGCCTGTTTTTATGACAGTAACAGTGATTGCTGCTCTCTTTGTAAACACAGTTTTTTACTTGGATACATAAAGAAAAAGTAATGAAGTATTCACAGTTACTGTTTACCTTCATTAGCTCCGTAAACTTTTAAGCCCAATTGTAAACAAAGACATGTAAGTTAATGGACAAAAACCTGATTAAAAACATAAGCCACGAGGTGCCAGCCCACCTTTATCCTGTCGATGTTGGCTTCCATCTTCAGCTGTTCCACCAGCTTCCTGGCTTGTGCGATGCTGGCCGTGTTATTGCTCGCCATGGGCGCTATCAGTCAGGCCTCGTGTGCTCTGTCTGCCTGTAGGGGAAAGAGATTTAAACATCCCAAACATTTCAGCTCAGAGACGAGCACTATAATATAGTCTAACAGGCATGCAGAGAGGAGTGCTAGTAACAGATACCCTGTTTATTATCACATGCCTGTGAACACACAAACCACAGACACAAGCATATTATTTATGGTGTCAGTTGCTAGGCAGCCCCTGACAGTAAGAGAGGGAGGCAGAGGAGGTGGGAGGGGAGTGTGGGGGTGGCGCTTTGTCCGGTAGTATATTTAAAAAAATAAAAAATAAACGGATAAGAAACATTAAGGATTCAGAAAGAAAAGCTCTCATTTTGCACAATTGTTTTTGTTTTTTTAAACATGGTGATACTCACAGTGTCACATAAGAGCGCAGCTTCTGTCTTTGCTTTATATGTAGGACAATTCATGAAAAACATGGTGTACTGTGATGAAAATTAACTACATCCCATTTGAATTTTTGGATTTTTTTCAACATAACCTGATATTTCTTCTGTGAAAACGTAAGCAACCCTGGCCACAGAAGCTATTATCGCCCATTTAAGCAGACGTAACTCAGCCTCCACCTAACTTTCCACCACGCTCTCATGCAGTCTTGCTGTTGTTAAATCAAATGCAAACTATTTCTTACATGCCCTTTGTTTGAGTATATTACCTCTATCTGCAGCTAGTCTTGCTTACTCTCACAGTGCATAAGAGGTTAGCTGCAAGTGTGAGTGGTGGTTTTTTCTCCTTTGACAGCCCTATGGCAGCCAGTAGACCTAATCCAGGTGCAGTGAAGGGTAAAGCAGGTATACTTAAAGAATGGAAGGACAGAGGTTCAGAAAATATCAATTTATTCAAATATCTTTAAGAAGACAGCAATTTTTTAATATAGATACACTTATTTTTTCTCTCAAATGGAGTTACTGTATTGTGCGATTAAAGCTGTTCAAATGCTTAATGGACTTCTTGCAGATCAAACAAATAATTAGTCCCTCCTTGGAGAAGCTTCAGCGCTCCTCAGGTTCTCTCTGGAACACCTTTAAAGGAGCACATTTCTTACCACTATGGGTGATTAAATATTGGTGGAAAATACTTTGCAACGTGCTCACTATTCAGCAGCATTAAGCGGCTGTCTTCACTACGCTTCTCCACCTATTTATTCTTTGCATTTGTCACCGTGTCCTGAGGGCTTCCCCTGACTTTTCCAGCTGCTTTGATTAAATGGATCAAGCCCTCCAAAACGGCTTCATCCTCGGTGTGTGATCAATCATCGCTGCAGCCCCCCCTTCGTTTTTCGTCTGTGCACGCTGTGGTACGACTCAGCGTGGGTTCAGAACTGATCTCAGTGAGGCGCTGGAGCAAAGCATAAACATTAACGCTCCGCGGTGGCACATCTGCTCCTCAGCACAGGTTCACGGGTAAATTCCATATTATATTTGTAAATGCTGCAATGCTTTAAACAGCGATTGTACACAAATGAAGCAAATGGCCAAATGAGAGACTTTAACTTTAAAGCGTTCTTAAATGGTTTACAGATAAAAGGAAATATCATGATTTTATTTCTTACTAGGGGTTACTGACATATAAAGTAATACAGTAAGCTATTTAATCTTTGGAGTAACCCTAAAATAAATGGAAGAAAAATGGTAAAGCATCATGCACGAGAAGCTCCAACTGGCTCGTTTTTGTAATTTTTGCATAAGCTGGAACAATAAAATTGAAATCAACACAATGTAGAAGATTAATTATCAACACCAAGGTTAAAAATTTTCAGGACAGGAAGAGTAATTTTTCATTTTCCATTTTTCCCCCGTCCTCTAACCTAAGCTGGAACATCTCTGCACGATGTCAACGCAAACCAAATGACAACGGGTAGACGATCCGTGAGAACAGCCTGCAGCAGGCTCAAAGTGCGAGGAGTGGAACATAAACACGATGGTTTATAGTCACTGCAGCAGCTGAGGGATCCTGGATGTTCTCAGTTTGAGGAGAACGTCACCTTGTAGGGTCATGGTGTGCCAAAAAACCCCAATATCCATTATGATGTTGCTAATCAACTCTGTTAGCTTTTTAAAAGCCCTTAAAGCAAACTTCGTTTTTGTCCCTCACCAAAATAAAAATAGGACAGAGAGTTATAAAAAAGGCATGATTGCTGAACAGAAATTAGTCTTTGGTGTCGTTTATATCAAGGCCACAACACTGTTTCAACCCTCCTGGGAGACGTCAAAACAGGCCACCGTATCATCAGACTATTGAGAGGGATAAATGTCACTCTGTAAGGTTTCTGGGATACGTGAAGAAAAGTAGGTCTTCCATTTTAACACAAAAGAGGTACAATAGCCTATTTTAAGTGGAATTGCCAAGGAGAGTTGATGTTTTGAATAAAGGCTGTAAAAAATATGGAAGAGGCTAAATGATCAAAGACAAGCCCCCTTTCTAATTTCTCAGTTTTTACATCTTTTTTTTCCCCTCCTTGCATCCTTCCCTTGTGTCTTAGTTCACGTGAAGAGATGTGAGAAGATGAGGGAGAGACACAAGGAGAGAGGACCGCAGGTATCAGGCATTTAACACAATGAGGCTTCAGAGCAAAGCAATGTCAATTAAATATGATGTTTGGCACAGATGCATCATAAATTGTTTCGTTACAGCCCAACGAAACAACTACTGATGAGCATAACAGCATTCACGCCAGCTTTTATAATTAGGTCTGCTTTGAAATTAAATTCACCACATGGCGAAATGTGACGAGATATCATACCTAGAGTCTCCGGAGTCCCTCCGTATTTTGCGTATTTCATCTGTGTGCCATGCTTGCTTTATAAATACAGGCTAAAAAGACTAGTGGAGAGGAGGCCTTCTCTTGTCCTCCAGATACATTTTAGTAGCTGGGACATCCTTTAAATGGCAATCCGAGTTTAATTTTCAGGTCACAGGGAACAGACTACGAGGCAGAAATTAGAGAAATGCAGAAAGGTTCACATTTTATTTTACCATCTAAGCTCTATGATAATAAAAAAAATGGAGACGACACACAAATTAACGTTCAAATTAACTGCGACTCTGGTTACTTATAGTTTTTGCAGATGTAACACGGGAATATCCCCGCTTTTTAGCTACATAAAGTATACAGTGATGTGAAAAATGTGAAAAATAATTCTTTGCTAGACTTTATGCAGTCGTGTGAAAAACTAAGTATACCCCACAATGAAGTAGCTAAAGATTTGCCTTTAGCTGCAAGTAAACGTCTTGTGTGCACCTTAAAAGTCTTTTAACATTTGGCTCACTCTTCTTTACAGCATTACTTCGGTTCTTTGAGGTTTGTGGGCATCCCCTGATGAACAGCTCCCAGCATTTCAAATGGCTTGTGGTCTGAACCTTGACTGGTCCATTACAAGTACCTTGTTTTTTGTTTTTTTATAGACATACTTGTCTTTTTCTAATTGCACTTTCATGAACTTCAACATTTAACATGCTGACTGAGGCCTGTAGAGTCTGAGATGTAGCTCTCGGGTTTTTCCAAGGATTGCACAGCCCGACCTTTGCAGGAATGTTGACTCCTGGGAAGGATTGTAGTATCATATTAACACGCAGCTAAATGCTTAAGACTAGCAAACTACCGAAACAGTGATTTTAAAGGCGTTCACAATTGATGATTATCAATTAAGTAAGGATTGAATTAATTAATTTAGTGCTCTTTATTCACATGGAAGCAGTAAGGGTGTAGTTAATTATTCACAGGACTATATTTCATCTCATCTCTCCTCCTCTTTGCTATGTTAATTTAACACATTGCTAAGGGATGAAGCAAAAAAGCTGCATTGCTCGCACGGCTAAAAATGGCAAAAACTAATATATAAACAGTGATTTCCATCCTTGGTTATTCCAAATGACACTGAAGTTAACGCATGAATGTAAAAAAAAAAAGAGAGAGAGAAAAAAGTAAGCAGCAATTGGGCAGAGCTGTCACTGAGGCTGCAAGGTCACTTTCCTGTTCATTACTGTTGGAGCGTGCGAAAATGCCACCCTGACATTTTCATATCTGCTAAAGGAGGATGGGGTGATGGTGACATGTAGCAGATGCACACTTTTCCTTCCTTCCTTCCATCCTACTTTCCTTTCCTTGCATGCCTCCTATCTGTTAGCTGTTTAAAATACCATTCTGAGATGTTGCGTCTGGTGTCATCATGCCGATAAGTGTGACACTGATAAATAATGCATTCAGATGGACGGAGGCCTTAACCGTGTAAGTTGTCGACAACTTTATGGCAGCTGTCACGATTAGCTTACAAACTCTTTGCAGTTGCAGCAAGAGGGCTGTGTCATCACCGTGCCCTCATGCCACAAGATTGAGAAAGATGTTGCCATTCGTCTTTTCTCATCAACCTTCTTCCTCTTGCCTGGACGTACCTTGTCTACTTACTCCTTCGCACTCTGCCCTGGTGCACGTCTGCAGTCCAGTCAGCAGTTTGTGTCTGCCACACTCTCTGCAAACAAGGAGAAGGAGAGAAAGAGAAGCCGAGGGGAGTGAGAATCAGAATCAGAGCTCTGCATGCTTTCAATCCCACATTCCAGATAAATTACGCCAAGGCATGTCTGTGTAGCCTCTGTCCTCTGATCACTGTGTGTCAAAATGTCACAGATAGCTCTTGCAAACTGGGCTAAAGACAAATCATTGATGGAGAAACAGCACCCCAGAGACAGAGATGCAGGTGGAGCACAAGTGACAAGGCACATTAATTTATACTTTTAAAGGAAATACGCTTGAGAGATAGATGAGAGGATGATTTTACAACATGAAGCCAACAGGTAACATAATCTGCCTAAAGCGCCACCAAAACTCATCAACTAATATTTGATCCCATTCGTTGGTGCCAAACAAAGTTTTTTTGTTGGAGGGGTTAAGCGTGTGACTATTTTGTAGCCAGACCCTTAATTATACGCAGCAAGTCGAGCTTTTATGAGTCTGTCCAGGCTCATAGAAATACACGCCATGAAGGATGTCACCAACTTAATGTCCTGAGAAATATGGGACTTTGTCATCATTTAAATCTATTTGACACAGTGTGAAATGGTGACATATCTGACCACCACATTTTGAGTAAATTCACCTTAAATCAATGTCAAAGTTTGTGCCCAAACTGAAGAGATTCCTTTAAGGTATTCCATAGGATAATGCAGATAATGGATAATGTGGCATTCGTGGTCTTGCATTTGTGTCATTTGCTATGCAGAGTGAGGATTTATGAGTATGCAACCTATGCATGACATGCTTGCATGTAGTCCTCCATAAAAACCAACACTGGGTAGCCTGACTGAAATGACTCTGTGCGTAATTCAAGTGCTGATTTTTTAAAGTTGCCCAGAAGAGGAGAGGAATTGCAGTGACAGCAGGGTGGGAAACAAAAACATCAAAGAAGCACAAAAAATAGCTACAGTAGACACTTTTTATTGTTTTAAACAGTTGGTTTCACTTTAGCTGCCATTGTCCTGAGTCTGTTGACTCAGTGTTTTGTGTTAATTAATATCATCTTATGCTTTAGTTTATTTTGGTTATATCTTTTGCTATGATTTCTAGACCCTAGGTTTTGGTTCCCATGTTCCCTCTGTTCCAGTTCAGTCAGGTCTCTGTGTAAAGCCTGTGTCTCTGAGTCTGTCTTTGCCCGTGTGTTGAGTTTCCTGTTTTATTGTGAAGGTCCGTGTCTTATGTCAGTGTATTCAGTTTTGTGTCCTCCCTGTCTCGTCTTGTTAATTAGATTGAGCCGTGTCTCCTTCCTGTGTGCAGTTTCCTCGTTTCCCTCTGTGTATATATAGCGTGTGTTCTCCTGTGCTCGTCACTGTGAGTTATGGTTTCAGGTTTGTTAGATTTTCCCAGTTTAGGTTTTTTCTTAGTTTTCATCCTTCCCATCTCTGCTCAGTCTGTATTATCACCACGTGTAAATAAAGCTCACTCATCACATCTAAGCCAGTGCCTGCATTTGGGTCTCTCCCTCTCTCTCCACTTTGCACGACTGCCGCCGCAGTGACATTAACCTTTTGTATGTTATAACTTTGCTTTTCCCCAGACCAGTTGTTCCATGAACCATGCTTGTCCTTTAACTTGGAAACAGCTACGTCTGTTGAAAACATACTAAACTTAAAAGGTTTTAAGCACAATAAGAAGGCTGATCGTTCTTCTGTCTGTGCAATAAATATGTACGACAGAGATCAGCTGTTTACCCTTGCTTAACATAAAGAGGTTTTACAGGCTTTCAGGAAGACATATGGAATATAAAGTGCTGTGTAGTGAGAGTTAGGTGTGCTGGTAGGACAGAAGTAGCCTAGCTATTTGTCCCCATTTGTAGTCTTTACGCTAAACATAGCATCAGTGTTATCAGTCCTCCCATCTAACTCTCAGCAAGACCACAAATAATGACACTTCTGAAAATGTCCAACACTTCCTACAAGACTTCAGTGGGTGCTAACCCTAACTTTCTCTCTATCAGCCTGTCCTTTCTTCTTCTGGTCATTCAGATTCGTTCTTTAATGCATCTGTGACTCTGCATCTTGGTTCTGATAAATGGGCCAATTATCTTGCATGAGCAGATCTGCAGAGGACAGGAATTCCTGTCATCATAAATCATGGCAGCGCAGCGCACAACATTAAAGCAACGTTACAATGAGGAACCCATTAACAAAACCTTGCCAACAGCGGCAGGACCCCTGAGCCAAAGTATTTTAGCAATGCTGAAGCTGCTTAGAGTTTAAATAACAAGCAAAAAAAAAAAAAAAAAGACTTGCAGTCTTGGAGTTCACTGTAGCCCCTCCAGATTCACTGGTGCCATTAATCTACATTGTTACACTGTGTTATGCAAGCGTCTATAATAATTTCATCTGTGCAGTGATTCCTAAACTATCAGCAGGAGAGCTGTAGCAGGTGTGAAGTGTGTGGCGGGATGGTCTTGTAAAATCTCTTAATGGGAAGTTTTATTTAGTTCTTGACGGCAAAGAAAATGTTTTTTCGATACGCCACAAAAAAAAAAAAAAGTCAAATATTGCTGCACATTCAGAACAGCAGTCAAGGAATAGTGATGTTCAAGAAACCAGTTTGAGGTGATTTGAGCTTTGTGACATAGTGCATTATTTCGCTGGAAGCAGCCACCAGAACGGATAGGCCTGGTCAGTGGCAGGCTGTAGCATTTAAATGATGCTCTGTTGGTACTAAGAGGTCCAAAGTGTGCCAAGAAAATGTTCCCCACGGTTCAGGCTACCGGGGCCACCACCAACAGCCTGAACAGCAGATATAAAGCAGAATGGATCCATGTTTTCAACTTGTTTATGCCCAATTCTGCCATCTGAATATTGCAGCAGAAATCAAGACTCTTCAGAGCAGGCAATATTTTTCCAATCTTCTATTGTCCAATTTTACTGAGCCTGTGCAAACTGTAGCCTTGTTTTTCTATTCTTAGCTGACAGGAGTGGCACGTAGTGTGCTCTGCTGTACTACATCTGCTTCAACGGTCATGTGTTTTGCATTCAGAGACGCATACGGTACCTTGGGTGTAACAAGTGGTTATGTGAAAACCTGTTGCCTTCCTATCAGCTCAAAGCAGTCTGGCCAATTCTCCTCTGACCTCTGAGACCAACAAGACATGCCCAGTGAACTTCTGCTCACTGAATATTTTCTCTTTTTCTGGACCACTTTCTGTAATCTCAGAGATAGTTGTGTGGGAAAATCCCAGTAGAGCAGCAGTTTCTAAAATACACAGACCAGCTCATGTTCAAAGTCACAAAAATCATCTTTCTTCCTCGTTCTGATGCTCAGCTTGAACTTCGTCATCTCGACCATGTCTACACGCCTCAATGCATCGAGTTGCTGCCATGTGATTGGCTGATTAGATGTTTGCATTATGGAGCAGTTGAACAGGTGTACCCAATGAACTGGCCTGTGAACGTATTTGCTGTGTGTATCACCCAGTTATTCTAACTAATACTGTTATTGACATTACACAGTGGCAGAGTCACATGACTAGTAACATGCGACTGTGTCATCATAAGTTTTATTTGTATTTGCTCACAGAAATATCCGGCTTGTCAATCAAAATAATTGCTTTTATATCCAGGAACTTTCCAGCAATCATCTTCTGCAGGCTGCTGCTGGAATCGAGAGCAATTTATAAATCAAGTTTTATAATGCCGGATCGGTAAACACTGAATTTGCAAGAAATTAAACAACTAATTTAGTAGCTTGCTACCCTCTGCACCTAAAGTTTGTGATTAACATTTAAAAGAACCAGACCAGTGTTTTTTTTGTTTTTTTTTTGCATGGTTTAACCCAACTAGGCCAATAATGACACAGTTTTTAAAACATAGCTGTATTTTTGTGTGATTGTTTCTATTGCAAATAATGTATAAAAATCTACTGGATTTGTGTCTGCAACACATAGTAAAGACTCCAAATCTTGCTGTTAAACCTGCAATAACTGTAGACTGGATATAAAAGAAGGACATAGGTTTGTAGATGGATGGCGTTTTGCATTTTGGGTTTTTGAAACTTAAAGTGACCGTAGCTAGCTCAGAATCAGGACAGCCATATCCTAAAGGACATCCAAGGTTATCCTCTGTACTCTAAAAGGGGTTAACACTTTATCCTGAGTTTAGTTTTACTTAGGTACTGAGACCGCAGTGAGAAGCAGGATCTTTTTCTAATCGACTTCCATACAATTACACTTATTTTTGCAGCCAGAAGAGTCGCCCCCTGTTGTCCATTAAGAGAATGCAGGTTTAAGGCACTCCTGAATGTGTTTCACCTGTCAGGCCTGGAGGTTACGATAATCTTTTAAAAGTGTGGGAACAAACACTTTTAAAACAACATGAGCACGTATTTTAGACTACATTTCCAGACATATAATGTTGCCATCTTAGTGAAGTGCCTCCAATGGCATGGTGGTTAAAACACTTGCTTGGTAACTGAAAGGTTGCTGGTTTGATCCCAGCCAAGTGGGATTACATCAGGAAGTAAAACTCTGTCAAATCAAACACATTCTGTGGTGAAACAAACACCTTCTTGTGAAGTACTCATCTTCTGCAGGTTTTACTGTAGAAAAGAGACGACGCAGCTTTGAATAGTAATGGCTGCACTTACTTCAGTAATTTCCTGCTTATTTGAATTCCCTTTATGCTGTGTGAAAGTCAGGAAAGCCAGCCATTCTTAAAAAGAAAAGAAAAAAAGTTGCTGAATTTGATTTGCTGGTGAACAGTTTGTGTCGTCATATTTATGTTGCAAAGCAGCAGCATGATCAGTGGATGAGAGACAAAGGGTGTTAAAATACTCAAGTCCAAGCAATTTGCAATACTTGGGAATATTGTTCCCTACTTTTAGACCTGTAAAGCATTTCTGGCTAAACTGTGGTGAGCGGGAAAAAAACAAATGCAACATGTGAGTGGTGATCCATTTCTCTCCTTTGTTCCAGCCTTCTGCTTCCTGTCCCTCCCTGTATGGCAGACAGGTGTTCAGTGATATGACAGAACCACCCCCAGCATGCTCTGTCCTGCTGCCAACACCACCGAATCAATCTAACCCCTTCTGCCATCCTTCCCCTGACATTTGGAGCTTTTTTGAACCTCTTCCTACAGGCTTTCGGGGGGTCTGTGTTCGTGACGAGGCCCTCCATAGATGTGATTATAGCTGCTGCTCGACTCTGGGTGTCGCTGACTTAAAGGGTGATTAAGCGCCGCAGGAAACATCCTGGTGAGGAAAATATAATTCCTAGCCTGTCGAGAGTGACGATCTCTTACGTACTCCCACACAGGCTGGCTCTCGGCTCAGTTCTCCTTCCTTTTTTCAACTGTTTTCACGTTCTGTAGTGCACACCTTATTTATCCTGTCTTTTATTCCCTACACCATCCAAAGAGAGAAATATAAGCAGCGAGGCAGGGAGTGTTCTGTCCTCTGTGATGCCTAGGGTGTGAAATCAGAGCGTGGTAATTAAAAATGTGTCCCTGGCTCAGCCATCTGGACCCTGGAGAGTCAGTGATTAACCTGCAAGGGTCTGCAGGGACAGCAAGAAGGCAGGAAGTAACCCCTGCTCAGAGCTCATTTGAAGGTCTCTTAAGGCCTGTCTTTACAAGAATGCAAACAGCATACCTTTCTCAAAGCCCCTTACTTATTGTTGTTTTTACATTTAAGTTACACTCATAAACGGAGCAGATTTACTGCAAAAGCATCTCTTCCCTGGTGGACAAATTGTCATTTAATTTTGCCTTTTTCAAAATGGCAGATTTGGGCTCTTCGAGTCTAGAGACCAGAGGGTGAAAAATGTATATTCCCCAACGAGTTCATGAGTGATTGCTGGACTTTGTTGGCTATCGCCAAGTGAAAACAGGGTTCTGCATCAAAAACCTCCTTCCGATTGCTCTGGTCATTAGCAGATTGCTGCACTGGTCTGCACGAAAGATGCCGACAGGTCTGTAAACAATTGCCATTTACTCTCTGAGCTGCAGAGAAGGGAGAACGTTCACCTTCAAAGTGTTGCTTTAGCCAAGACATTTCAAAAGGCAGAGCTTTCACTTTGAAGTGTAATAGCCTCTAATTCTGGTCTAGGTTGAGCTTTTCAGGTTCACTACCTCTTGGCAAGTATTTTGCTAGTGTTTGCAGACAAGTTGGTGCCATCCATACAAACTTCGAATGGCAACTAGCAACCAAGCAATCACACTGGGTTTTCTGTGCAGTCCTGTTTACCTATATGACACCCAATGCAGGGACATGTAGGCCAGAGGGCGGAAATCCACCCTATCCTCCCTGGCATTTTGCAGCTTACAAAAAACCATCTGTAAAGCTTGCTACAAATAGCGGTTCGCAACAAAATGTTATTTCTTTTCATATATTAATCAAGATTAGCTCATAGCATCCTTAGAGAAGTATTTGCGATCCTTCCCATTGAGTCAGTATTTCAACCAATCCTAAACCTGGCTGCAGATTCTTAACAATGCAGTTTTTCCATTTATTTAGCTTCGTGTGAGTGTGCAAAAGAATAAGTGTGCAAAAACTTCAGTCGTCTGACTCTGATAGTATGACTGAATAACTGTACCATCCTTAATGTGTCATAGGACACTGAGCTGCGACGTCACTGGGGAACTAAAGACGGCAAAGGGCACACTCAGCTAAAGAAAGATTTAGAGAAGTGTAAACGGATACTAGAGGACACCAAGAAAGAGAGAGAAAAGCAAATAAAAGCTGGAAATAAAGTTCGTCAGGAAGATGAAAGAGAGGATGTGGTAGCAATACCTTCTTCCAGAGTGGCTTTGACCGCAGCAAGGAGAAGTACAGAAACATAAAACTGACCTCCGGAGTTATTAATGAACACAATCAAGAAGATATTGACTGTTGACTGTAATTTAGCACGGATCCCTGCCCTTGAACAGGAGAAAGGACGCCCCTCCCTCTGCACGCAAAGACGAAGCGATGAGCCACAGACAGCTGAACTGTCAGGTCATAACTGTCTCTGGAGATGATGCTGAGTGCGACAGCTGAATGCCCTTCTCCATCCAAGTCTTCAGTTATACTGGGCTCTGAGCGGGATCTCAACACATAGCATCATATTAAGTCGAGATATAGAACATTTGGAAGTTTGATCCCAAACGGTCCATTCAAGAGGCCTATCCTTCATTGATAAGACTGAAAACACAAAGAAATGAAAACCTAGTGCGGTATCTGTACTTTCTTCCAATAGTACTAACTAGCTAACTGAACACGCACTGACTGAAAAATGTGTGAAAACATCACGGGAAAATCTCACGTGAGCCACCAGAGTTGCGTATTTAGTACTTAAAGAGCACCTCGGTGCTGTGGATCTATATTGCATGTGGGAGGGAGGCTTGTGGTTGCGTTTCATTCATGATTTATGAAAAATACAATATCCCCATTCAAGATCTCTCAAGCCATTGCTTTTTAATATAGCACTGTATAGTGAATTCACTAAGAAATATAAAAAGATCTAAATGTTTCTTTCAAATCTTCATCATTTAAAATCAAAAACATGTAAGGTTAAAACATTTCTAGCTTATTTAAGGGCTAGCCATGCACGCAGCTGTAAATCTCCGTTTTATCGATTCAGTCACAAAAACAGTTTTTAGAATCTGTGTCAAGTGAAATAAATATTTATGGTGACGACGACGATGATGATGATCATTATCAGGCTAATTTTTCCCCCAGCGTTGTTTTAATTTTGGTAGGTATTAGCTGCTTCGTGCTCCCTCCTCGTGCCACTTCCTCCCAGTCAGACCACAACCACCACCCACGATCATTCAATGTGCCTGGACATCTGTGCCACCCCCAGGATGCCCTGCCCATCTTACCATCTCAGAGGCTGTGTGTGTGTACATATACTGTATACATGTGTACTGGGGGTAATCTAGGTCCCCGAAGGGGGGAGGGGAGAAAGCAGTGGCCCAGGAAATGATGCATCCACTGGGAGTCAAGGAGGCAGCAGGGAGGAGGCTTCTTTTGCTCCAGGGAGCGCAAAAATGGTCTTTTATGTTTATTAAATCAATGAGCCAACGTCCTGCGTGTTTTTTCATTGTTAGATCGAAGCAGTGACCAAGTGGTTTGGCTTTTCCTCAAACGTAAAGCATTTTAAACCTTTGATTTGCGTGTTACGTAACAGCAGTGTAGTTAGTGGGGTAGAAACAATGCGTGACACTGGCTGTCACGGGAACAGCCTCTGAGCTTCAGGAGCAAACACAAAGAAAATAACCCAATCCTTTTTTTTTTTGAAAGGGGGGGGTGGAGACACCAGTAATCAGACAAATAATGCTGCTAATTTTTGTAAAGCTTTTTGGGGGTACTCACGTCTTTTAGCCACTCTAAATCATATTTGGAATGAGATTATGTGGTCAAGTTATGGCTTTAGCATCTTTTGTGTACGTCAGTTTCTCTTCTCCATGCGTTCATTGACGGGAATCTGAAGGAGTTTTGCCCTCACTCATGGCAGCACAAACACATTTTTCCTCTGGAATTAATCAGCATGCAAGAGAATAACAAAGCCAGATTCCTGGGCTGTTAACGATATTACAAACATCCGGGCTTGCGTGGATTCTGCTGAGAGACCATAACAGACGCTCACTTCACTGTCCTTCTGCTCGTTCTGATCAGCTTTTACAAACTAAAAGCCTGGAAACTGAACACTTGTGACTGATTTGGACTCGAGTCAGACTTGCTGTAAATTTGATTTAAACACGTCTCTGTCAGACTTGACCAGTTCAGAGAGACTTTAATCTTATATGACAGCTATGAGAGACGACAGACCTGAGACTTTTCCTCCTGCAGTGACCTCTGCCAGGGCTTTAGCCTTTGCTGGATTTGTTCCAGGAGACCGAAAAACTGCTCCGGTGAACTCGAAACTCGAGGATTTGAGTTGGATTGGATAAGCCTTGCGTCTGGTAGATCTGGCTCACATTTAATTCATAAAAATACAAATGTAAATAACAATGGTTTTCTCATTGAAATCAGTGGTCGGCTGGGAAAACTCAGGCCGTATCCTGCGCTAGGGTGAATATGTGACATCTACCACCCACCCAACCACAAATCCATGGAAATAGCGCTCCCCAATGGCAGCAGCGGCACGACAATGCCACAAAAGTGTGTGACAGCTATGTGACTTGACTCCAAATACTTTCCCCACAACTTATACTTTGCCCTTGTTGTCTAGAGGCATACTTTAAGACTTGAGGGTTAAAGTTATCTCGTCCCAGTCAAAAGGGGGAAATCAAAATCTAAAGGGGGACCTCATGTCAGTGAAAGTGACTGTAAGGAATATAACAATTAGCAATGGACAATGTAGACATAACAACTCCAACTACTCTGTTTTCAGGCAATTAGTCGACCGTATTGTCCGTCTCCCCGCTGCACAGCTAAGCGTGGTGGTCATTTCGCTTTATATGCAGATGGGCTTTAATTGTAAAAATTAGGTCTTGAGTTTAGACTGTTAAAAAAAACCAAACCAAAGCCTGGTGACTTGGCTTGAGCTCTGTTTTGAAGACTTCAGACTTGATTTCCACTTTCCCTTAAACGACAGCTGAGAACACAGCACAGTCGAATAAGCTTAAAAACCAAAATCAACACTGTTAGAAGCAAACAAGCGCTTTGAGTACAAAGGTCAAAGCCTTTAATTCAACATAATCCCCACCTCATGTTTGCTTTTCCTATGAAGTTACTTCAGCTCACATCTTAAATAAGGAAACTGACACACAGATGACGAGGCTAACTGTAGTTTCTCACACTTTACGCTGAAACAGAATAATTTTCGGGTGGAGGCTGTGAAAGGAGCAGGGGAGAGGTCACCGTGCTCAGCAAGGCGTGCACCGCTCGGTTCCCCTCACTCTTTTTCAGTCATCCCTGCCTTACTCCCTCCGCTTTCTATTTAAACACTCGGCACTTGGGTTCTGGAAAACACTCAAGGTTTTGTGAGGCATTGTGAGCCGCTCTTTTAGTCTCAACGTCGATGCAGCTGAAAATGTGGCCTCGGAGCAGTTCCTCTTTGAGATACAGTACGACCCGCCTGGACGCGAGCTCTTGCGTAATTCCAGCTCGCAGTGT
>VOQK01007426.1:24483-34810 GCA_015052645.1 Benitochromis conjunctus | reverse complement strand
GACAATATCACTTTACCTGCTGCAGTCAGTCACCTAGATTTATGAAGGTACAAATGAGGATGACAGGTAACCAAGGTCAGCTGAAGCTCTGATATTAATGGTTTTGTTAATATTAAGTTGTTATAGTGTCCTTTTATTTTCAGATAGCATACTTTAAAATAACGCTTTTATGTGTTTTTTTTTGGGGGGGGAGGAGTTGTGGAGCAAAATTTGAGGCCGGAGGACAAAAGGAACAGAGCTGTTTAATTATCATGAAATACTACCACCCTCAGGCCAAAGTGAGACTTGCATTACAGTGAGTGTAAAACACCAGAGGGCAGCATGAACCAAGCAAACATTTTCTACACCACCTACCAAATGTAAAGTTTCATACATAAAGAGTTAGTTTGATTTGAGCTTCCAGCTGGCAATACTTAAAAAAAATAAAATGACTTGACAACATATAACTGGTAGATAAATGTACCTATTTATTGGATATTGAGGGCATTAGTACCAAGAAGGCACGGACCAGACTTCATTATAACAATTTTTTTTTTTCTTCTTTTTTTTTTAACAACAAGGTGACAAAAACATTTTTACCTGCAGGGCGATCCTTTCACAGAAAGGATTATGGGCACAGACATACAGACTCTTACAAAGTGTAAGTATGACCATATAGCAGAGCAGGAAGACTTTAAGGACATGGGTTATGAATGTATGACTATGTACCTTAACACATGCTGTTTTAATATAAGAAACACTGCTGTCCATCAAAATAGACATTTTCAATTAATGAGTAATTATATAAACAGTTAAAGAAAACTAACAGTATGAAATATAGAAGTTGATTTAATTACTAAATCCATGTATTTGTTATGTATTGCATAAAAAACGTCAGTGATGCTGTCTGATAGGCTGTGTTAAAATAGCGTTTTTAAGCGCGGGACACTTAAAACCACAATAAATGAGCTTTAAACTCGCAGCTAATGGCTCTTAGACTGCACATGTCATATAGGTTGGCACAAAAAGTCGCTGGAGTATCACCACATTAACACCTCGCTTTTGTTTGCTGACTGCAACTAGAAAAAGAAAAGAAAAGGAAAAAAAAGAAGAGGGCAGGTGATGGGGTTAAAGCCAACCCCAAAACTTTACATTTTAAAATGGCAATGAACACTTCCTTCACCCTCATGCTGAATGAATGTGAGCTGGCAGGTAGATGGACTGCCAAGTCAGTTGTTCTGAGTCTTTGTGCTAAACTAAGCTGTAGCTTCATAGCAAAATGATCCTATATCTTCTTAGAAAACAGCGTGTTTTTTAAAATTCATGATCCTCAATATCTAAAACTGAACATTTACACCATTTTCTCCAAATGTCATGATTAAAAAAAAAGAAAGAAAAAAAAAGAAAACTGACTGACACAGGAAAAACACCTTGATTTCTTTTCTTTTTAACCTCCACCTCTGTCCTGCTCTCATTCACGCTACTCAGTGTTTTCCCCAAACACTGCCTGGGAGGGGAAGAAACCAAAGAAAAATGGAAAAATTAACCCAATAAAATAATTCTGAAACATGGGTTCAGGGAACAAATCTCCATTTCTGATGAAAAGATGTCATCTCCACAACCACCTGCCCTACAAACCGCAGTGGAAACGGTGCCACTTCTAGAGTATTGAAATCTTGACTAACGGCTCACATCTCTTGAATCAAACCGACAATAAAACCAGTCTTTCTTGTTCAGAGGCACATGTCCTTAATACTGTCACCTACACTGACTTGTAATACTGAACGACTTTAACCTTACACAGATTAAGTGTGTAACATATACAGTTCATAAAAAATACAACATATAAATTGATTTTTAAGAGAAAAATGTAACACATTCCAGTTTAAAACAATAGCTGAAACAAACGGATTAGAAGAGTCAAAAGAGGATGTATATGTATGCATCAAAGTGTGGTTTGTTTTGGCTGACAGCCAGCCCGGCTCCATTTTGAGGCTAGATTACAGGGAAACTTTTGTGGCCGCAATCTCAGAGCGAGTCAGAACACGTAGGAACTCACCCTACCGCATTCCTCCTGGGAAACTCGGCTGAATTTGACAGGACACAAAACATTGTGAAATCTGGATATTTTTACCATTTAATTGCTGAAAAACCAGCTTGACCTCTGTGTGTGCGCGCAATGTTTAAAAATAAAGCAGAGCTTGAGTTCTGATGGCTTGGATCTAAGGGTGAGGGTGTACGATTGTCGAGGCACGAGACTGACACCTGCATAGTGTGATAAAGGCACGTCGGGTTTGTGTTCAAATGATTAAAAAGTCCAGTCCGTGAGCGGGGAGGGGGGGTGTTGACACGCTCCACTTCCAGTTGAGGTAAAATGAAGTGGTGGAGCAGAAGAAGAGAGAGGACAAAGGAGGCATGGTCGCTCTCACACAGAGGATTGTGGGTCCATGTTCGCTCCCTGCATGACTGTAATGTAATGTCCTGCCACACTGGATGTAGAGACAGATGTGGTTTCAGTTTATTTCCATCTCGTCTTTGGTTTGTAGCATGATTTTTGTCCTTTGTGTCCTCCACAGATCTTTGAAAAGCTTGTCATGTGCATTAATCTGTCTGCTGTAAGCCTACATGCACAAGTCTTTTTGCTGACTTTGTAAAGAAGCGGATCAGTTTGGAGGAGACTGAATTAAATAAAATCTTTTTTTTTTTTTTAAAGATGACACAATCCCTTTTGTTTCTTTTGACCCAGGGGTGCAGTTCGGGCATTTTGTTTTAGTTCTTTTGAGCCCAGTGTTTGTTCTTAAAGTCTGATTTTCAGACAGATACCTCAATGTCTGTTGACTTATTACGTGTTATGTGAAACGTCTCGAGTGATGCTTAAAAGGGGCAGCTTACTTGTTGCCAGTTTATTCATCGCTACCATTTGCTGCCAAGAATAGAAACCAGCTCTGCAGCGCTCCTCTCATCTCTTTCCCTGAGGCCTGAAACATCTCCACGTCTGACGTGGAGGAGCGAAAAGGGCATCCTGAGGTCGCCTACTTTGTGCTTCTGTCACACGACAAACTCGGGAACCTCATCGCTGGTCAGGTCCAGAGAGAAGTACTTGTTGGTTCTCTTGATGGGAAACGGGTGCTGCTCGCCAAGCATGCCGGCACGCTGATCGGCCAGGCCTTGATAGCCGCTGCTGCCGCCGTCGCTCAGCTCTTGAGCGCAACCAAATGTGTAGCTGTGGGCGGTGTCCTGGCAGAGCTCCGCCCACTGCAGGCAGTCCTTCTGATAGAGGCGGATGTCGTCTAGTGACTGGCTGTGGCGGTCTGTCGAAGACTGAGGCTTCCTGCAGGCAGACGTCTGCGTGGAAAACAACAAATTAAATTTGTGAATAAAAATCGTAGACAATAAAACACAGACAAGTTATAAAGTTAGTCCAGGTGTTTCTTTATAGTCACTCTAAACCCTCTTCTTTACTACCTTATGACTTGTATGTGCAGTGGTTTTCTACAAAAAGTAAGAATGTAAACTAAAAACAAACAAAAAAGCCTCCCTGGACCTCCACAGATAGAAATGGCTTTAACTACCTGTGGCAAAGACTCGATGCTCTGTCCTCTCATTTTGACGACAGTCTCAGAGGAGCTGGACGTGGAGGAGCTAACATCTTTTACAATCAATCCTGCAAAAAGACAAACTTTTGAGATACATTTTGCTACCGCCTCCCTAAAATCAGACAGGTGGCATATATTAAATTAACTCGTTCATCAACTTTGGGGCTAATTCCCCTGACTGCAGAGAAACTGTACCTGAATATCCGTTGGTCTGATCAGGTGACATCGTCAGCATGTCCTCGGTAATGTGGATGCACATCTCCTGATCCAGGGCCATCTCATGAAGCTCCTCATAGTCTTTGGGGTCATCCACCAGCATCTCAATCTCTGCAGAGTAAAATGTTTCTGAATTATTATCAGAGATAAACAAGTCTCACTTTCTCTGCAGCAGCACTACTGGAGTGTGAGCAACACTTTTTGTTGTAATAGCAAGTCCCAGAAATCTAGCAACCCATCAGCATGTTTACACTGATCAGGCAGGTCTTACAGCATTTTATTTTGAAAACTGAAAGGAAATCACTTCCTGTGGACTTTAACTTCATGAAATGAATCTACTCTTATATTGTTGAAGGGAAATTTTACCTGGACTCTAAACGCACAAAATAAATAAATGTAAATATTCCTACCTTCATCATCTAGGTTGCGTTCCTTGCCGCTGCTCTCGATGCCAGAGGTGTGCGAGCTCCCGTGACTGGTTGTGGACGAGCTGCAGGTGCGCAGGGGCCTGTGCGGGGCCTGGCCGGGGGCCCTGAAGCTGTCCGCCTCAATGCCGGAGGTGTGTGAGCTGCCGTGGCTGGTAGTGGAGTGGCGAGACAGACGCTTGTGATTAGACGTGCTGCCTGCGCTGCTGCCACTAGCACGGGAACGCTTGTCCAGATGGTCCATGTCTAGTTCAAGAGCATCGCTGATGTACGACTCCCGGTACTGCTTCTTCTCTGAAGTGGGGAAAGAGTTTTTAAAATCTAACACAAACAGACTTCTGGTAAAAATGCTATATCCATCTCAAAACACAAATGTATGTACGCCAGGCAACCAGAAAACAGGAAGCATCAGTTTTCTATTATATTTCTGACAAAGTAACTGATCAAAGGGTGTTTACTGTTGACAGAATAATTGGCGCAAAATACCTTCGTTCTCCTCCAGTCGACGGACTTGTTTGAGAACTGGCTGCAGGTTCATGTAGAGCCTGTGGCTGTTGCTGAGCAGCTGCAGGAGGTGGCGAGACCGCATAGGACATCCTGTGTAGTAGATGAGTTTACGAGCCGAGGGTAAACCGTCAGGAAGGATTTCAAACTTCTTCCCCTGAGAGTATGGAGGGAGGGGGGAAAGGAAAACACGTGAATGTTGATTACAGGACTCGGTGATTTACAACAGTTAACAAAACACAATTATGAAATTGGAATGTGAAATTGTGATTAAGTGCCAGGGAGGCTTGAAGGCGAGCACTGGCCAAAGAACAAAGTCTGTTCTTGAAAACTATTTTGTAGCTGAACACAAAGCAACAATCACTTCATCAATCTGTTGATCGTTTCCCAAACCAGAAACTGAAACTGTGCATTTCTCAGCAGTTTGGTTGTTTTTCCAGTCAGAGGACATATTAGCTGGATGCTCGGAAAAACTAAAATGGTGGGTTTGTGCTTTCTCCTGCGCCTTTTGGCAGAGGCTCGACACAATAACAGCTGTCTTTAGTGTCAGCAGGGTTGTTTTCAACACAGACCTATAAACATTTCTGCAAGTGTTTAGGCTCTGACCTTGAGAAAATGCAAATAGCTATGCTTTTGGACTACAGGACAGAGCATTACTTTATTTAGACAAATACTTTTAAAGAAAGCTGCTAAACTGAAGTATGTTTAGTGGTTATTGTCGGTTATTCAGCTTTCGAGAAATAAGCTCGTAAAAAATTAACTGAGTTCTTTACCAGTGGCTTGCCTACAAAAGACTTTTTGTGAATAAGATTTCCTCTTTAAATCTGCGAGGGAGCAGAAAAACTCTGGGTGGGAAAGTGCAAGAGAAATTTGCTGCCATCCTTCAAACTGAGTATTTATCTTTAACCTCAAACTGCGACTCTGCAGATCCAAGAAGCCACCACTAAAACAGTGAAGTCGTACTGGGCAGCAGCCAGGTGTGAACGAGGCGAACTCAGTGAGTCCTAGGAGGAGGCGGCTAATGCTGCTGCATTAAATTTCTACTGTGAACTGTAGTTATTCTTCTTAGGCAATGCTTTTATCTGAAACCTTTGAACCATCCACTGTTTTGTTTGGGTTGAGCTCCTTTTATTTATAGGCAGAGGGGAGAAAAATGGATACCAACCGCAGACTGCGTACAAAAGATTTTATGTAGCTGTCACATCAGCTGTTGGTTTTGTGAGGTCCAGGTGTGAAGTCTGGAGTGGAGCATTTTAGCTGTCCGTATGTGACAAGTGAAGAGTACACGCTCTTGACTCCTTTTTCCATTAGTACCTACTCAGATCAGCTTGACGTGATTCGAGGTGGTTTTCCATTGAGTACCACCTAATGTGCAAAGGGTCGTTATAGCAATGAAGGCAAACGTTTCTTGACGTCATTTGTATGCGACGCGATTGCTACAACAAAGGTGGACGTCGAGGCGATGGTATACCTGCTGCTCGGTCTGTGACTTTTGGTCAGACTTGGGGACCGCAGTGTTGTTTCTGTGTAGCCATTCCCCTTGTTGCTGGGTTTCAAAAATGGCAGTTTTGATTTTAGTGAAGGAGACGAACTGACTAGCCAGTTGGTGGCATGAAGTCTGTTGACGTCACTTGGGTTGCTTGGAACCCCAGTCGAGTAGGTACTAAAAAAGTACCTGGTATCAGGTACTATCACCTAATGGAAAATCCTGAAATTGTCTTGAGCTGTTCAAAACCAACCTGAGTAGGTACTAATCTAAAAGGGCTATCACGGTAGTAATTTGTCACACAGTAGGCCTGCCCTAAACCCCACACTAATTATTTCTTCCTTTTTCATTCTAATGGGAGCCATATTTAAGAAAAGTAATGTCACCCTTTATAATAAGACTTAAAGCTAGAGATTGAGACCATTAGCTCATTAGGAAAGAGTTTATTGAGGCAAAGAGCAAGTGAGCTGGAGGTTTGTGTTCCCACAGACATCTATACAAACACCCTGCCAATATATCAGCTAGTATCAGTACTGACAGCTGATAAATGAAAATTAGTAAAAGAAAAGAGGAGATGCGAGACACACTCTTCAAACATGCTATGAGTGTTGATGCTGCACAGTTTGTTCACCATGCATTTGTCTTTAACTTGAATTCTCTGCAGCAGGTCTATGGATGATTAATATGAAGTGTGGGATATGTTTGGTTTTGATTATTACATCTTTAGCCTATTTATGACTCTATGAGGGGTGCTTTGTTTTTTTTGTTTTTTCTTTAGTAGAAGAATATCTTGGTCAGGTTTTAAGTAGGCAAAAATAATCACTACACCCAGGAGCAGGTATAGTACATGAACAGCTTGCATGATGGTAACTAGAACAAACACACAGCAAAGAGCAGACTGGTGTCGAGTGGCAGGTTGTTAAGAAGTTTTCAGAAGCCACAGCTTTTCCTGATCTGTGCACTATACATGATCGGGTCATCTAAAGCCGCTGGACAACTTTCTTAATCGTTACAACAAAAAAAGACCTGAGCGGGCCACACACGTCGAAATCTCCCAGCAACACCAACAACTCCTCATACAGACCAGCATCAACCAGAGTAGCAGCGAAGCAAAGCTGGCCTAAGATCCAAGAGCACAGGACATGAGGACAATTATTTAATTTCAGCTTAATTTTCACTGGCTCAAGAGAAATCTAAATGCAACTTATTCCCTCAGAAAAACCCAGTATTGCACCCTGTTGCAATACTGAACATACTCTACCCCTCCTGCCTTTAAATCTTTATACAAAAAGCCATTCCAAAAGCCTAAATCCTGAATCGGAAATCCCCCTAAAATCATCACAACATCTGGTGCTTATTGACCCATGTGCCCCTCTGCTTGCATCCTTCTCTGGCTTGCCTGTAGCTGCAGTGATGATGGCAGCAATGCTGAATGATGTGACTTGCGGGTGGGGTGGAGGAGAAAGCCTGTTATTCAGAAGAAGGGTGGGACAGGGCCTTCAGAGGCCTTTTGGGTCTCAGTCAAACCACAGCCACGCCACAGCTTGTTCACTGTCACGACGGTGTAGATGGCAGACGCAAGAAAACCACCCAAAAAAACAAGACTGTGGAAAACAGGAAGTCTCTACCATGAACTGTGCAGCAGATATGACGGCTGCCTACTCCAAAATTAGACCAAACTAAAACCCAGTCTCAGACCAAGACCTTCAGCTTTCTGGGACAAATAAACCACATTTCTCAGAGACCTTACAGCCTGTAAAGTCTGCCTCATTGTATAAAAACAACAAAACAGCCACATTTAGAGTCACAACGAGCCCATTTTTGTGTAACAGCTGTGATGAGCAATAAAGACCTCTCGGGATTGTGATTAATAACAGACTGGCAGAAAACGTGAAGCCGTCAAGAGTGAAACAGATATACAGTAAGCTTCTCTGCTCTCCTGCGATAACAGAAACTCTATGGAAGTAAATTGCTGCTGCGCTCAGCTTTACAGCAAGCTGACTCAGAGCAAAGATGAGGAGATTTAACAGGATTTCCTTTACAGAGCACGGGGACCACAGTGATAACTGATCAAAATGGATGAATCAAGGACATGTATGTCATGAGACAGAAAATCCTGTAGCTCATTAGATGAAAAAATGCCTGTAGTTTACAGTATGTGGCTCTGCATGTGTATGTGTGCAAGGAAAGTCTCTGTAAATCCCTGATTAGTTCCAGAGGACTGGGAGGACTAAGATAAAACAGCCGCAAGGAGGAAAGAATCCTTACGTAAAAATTTCTGCGACCCTAAGCAGGAGCCAGGCTTTCACATACATCGCCATAAGCAAGGGAATGTTTGTGTTTCATCATCACTGAAATTATTTTTCTTTTTAAATCCAAAATATTAAATTGCAGAACCTGTGAAGAATGTTCCTCTGCGCTACGTGTTTTGATGCGACATCTGACTCACCACAAATACCAGTTTTCCCACATTGGTCCAAGGGAAGTCGTACAACAGCTGCCTCACAGAGCCGACATTCTGCAATACAGAAGCACAAAGGTATGGATGCTGAGTTATTACAAATCAAATTCAACAAAGATACAGTAGAAGCACTGCTGCAACAATCTTTTTTTATGCTTTTGATTGTTTAAAACAGGGAAGAAAACCACAGTATTAACTATTATCTGAGTTTTCCTGAATGAAACTGAACTATTCTGTCCGCTCACTGCAACTTATAATTAAATTTTTACTTTAAGTTGTAATATCTGCTGCTCTCTCATCAGCCACACAGGCTTAGAGACCAGTCGGCCAGGCACCAGAGAAAAATGTATATTCCCTGACCATTTGGTGAGTGGCTGCTGGCTGTTGCCAGTCGAAACTGGTTGTAAACGGGATGCTGCACCAAAAAATGTTGTGATTGCTTTGGTCACTAGCAATTGCATAGTTTCACTGCCACTTTAACCAGTATATCGGTGGTCGCGGCAAAGTTTGCATCTTCAACGCAAACCACAGCAATCTGCTTGCAACCAAAACAATCACACAGAGGTGATTGGTGCAGAACCATATACTGATTGGCAAGCAACTTCAAGCAACCACTTGTCAACCAGTCAGGAAATAAACATTTTTCCTTTCTTTTGACAGAAGAATACAAAAAAATAGCTCTGTTGATTTCTAATTAAGGAACTATACCTGGAATATTTGAATACCACGTAAAGTCAGGCCCAATGTAAGAGATGCTTCGACTTCTTTCTTGTCCTGTTGAAAATATTAAGTTACACAATAAGAGGAGGAAATTAAGGAGAAAAAGCTGAAATCAAACGAGCTGTCCGTGCATATAATCTTTGCTTAGCCATAACATAACAATATAACATACAACATATCACTATCGTGGTCAGAAACGAGATCGATTAGAGGCATTTTTCACCTTGTAGAGTCTGTAGTAGTGGACTGTGACGTCATCAAGCTGGGCGCACTCCTTGATATACTTGAGGTGCGCCTCTGAAGCCGTGAGAGCGAACTGGTCTTTGTGCATGTTTGGGATATGTCTCAGAATGTACTCACGGCCACGCTTGGCTATCACCTGAGTAAGGAGAGAGAGAGAAGTGGGGGTAGTTGTCAGGCTTGGCTGCCCTGAAGTTGTGCTGAGTTATTACAGCAGACTGGCGGCTTAGGTTGATGAGGGTGATGAAGCTGCCTGCTGCAGGGCAAACAGATGTCAACCTAAAGAGACTGAGCGAGAGCCAGAGGCAGCAACCGGAAACACACGCGCTAAGCTTTGTGAGCCCCTTTTTGAAGATTTAGTAAGCTTTCTAAGCACCTAAATCTGGGCAAGATTTACAGAGGGTAGCATACGCTGTTCATTTCCAACAATTTCCTGTCATTGCTGGCTCTGAGTAGTGATAAGGAGGCAGGAGGCTAATGACGGGAAGTGGGGGCAATCAGATGGGTGTGGCTGCCATATTCAGAGGGATGGCAGTAGTGGTTGGGGAGGCAGTGATGCCAGAATAGCCACGTCTTGCGTGCTTCTACAGATTTTTTTTTTTTAAGTGTGTGTGTGTGTGTGTATGTGAGGGTGTGTGTGTGTGTGTGTGTGTATGTGTGAGTGTGTGTGTGTGTGTGTGTGTGTGTGCACGTGTGTGAG
>VOQK01007421.1:25910-36380 GCA_015052645.1 Benitochromis conjunctus | reverse complement strand
GACGGATGCCCTTAGACATGTTTAGTGGATAGGTTGTTCCTCCTGGACATTGGCTAAATGAAAACATGTGGTGAGAGGTAATGGACGAGTACCAGGTGCGTCTTTAGCCCATGATGTGTCTGCATCATTGATTAGTTGAGCAGAATAGCGTGAAAGGCTCATTGTCTTGATTTCCAAAGCCTTAAGGGAAAGACTTGATTTATATGGAAACAGTATGTTTATTTTGAAGCAACAATTTTCTCCATCTTCTTGCATTACACTCTCATATTTGCGTGCAATAAATATATAATAAAATACTAAATTTGCACTTTGTTCTGAACACTTGTGCCCTTTCACATGAATTGCCTGCAGTCTCAGTAAAGCAATCCTCTTGCCTGTTTACGATGTACTCGTATTTTGTAGAGGACAAGAAAAGGAAACCTTACTCTTTTTTTTTTCCAAGAGTCCAAAATCCTTAATCTCTTTAGTGGAAGAAGGCATTGCAAGCTGACTTGGCTTTTGCACGTTTTAAATATGAGGAAATCCTGTATCTGATCTCTTTTCTTTTTAAGAGGAAAACCATGCTGAACAGCTGCTATGCTCATTCGTTCAGTAAAGGGTAGTTAAAACACACTTTACATTAGAAAAAACCTACTATGTAAACCATTTGCCTCGTAGAGCCTCCCCCTTTATCTGTACCCTCGCTCTTATCAAACATTAAAGAACCTAGTGGCAGTCGGACCCGGGACTTGATAGCCTCGATGGTCATAGTTGGCATTCACAGAAAACAGAGCCACAAAATGCACTAAAGATAATATAGCTCTGATAACTTTGGCAGCCGACCCGCACTGAAGATAATGTAACACCAACAAGATGTCTGGAATGGCCTCATGAGTTCTCTCAGCGGCGTGCCTCAGGCCTGCGAGGTCTTACTCCGAGTCGCTGAAGAGAATTAAAGCTGACTTTCCCCATCAAAGGAACGTTTCTCCCCTCGGGCTCTAAACAGCAACAACTACCCAACTTTCTTCATCCGATTCCAAGGTATTGTGCTGACTGGGACAAGGTACATGACCTGTCCCCAAGATACAGTTTTATATGAGCCATGATAGGAGAGAGGTGGAGGGAACAGAAGGAAAACTGTTGGTTTTACTGTTAAAACAGAGGTTTGGTTTCTCTCTGTAATGTTTCCTGGAAGCAGATCTTTAAGTCTTTGCCACAGGGTGACATTGTTTGCCTCAGAGATTGTGTAAATCTCCTCTGCATGATGACTCGGCCTCAACTGACAGATGTAGATTTGGTCAGAGTTTGCAATCCATCCTCTGCAAACAGTAACTGCTAACAGCCAACTCAGCATACATTTAATTGTGTACACTTTGACAAAATGCATACAAATCGTGGCTGCAGCCAACTAGTTAACAGCCTGGAAATACACTCACTGGACACTTTATTAGGTACACTTTGCTAGTACCAGGTTGGACCCCCTTTTGCTTTCAGAACTGATTTAATTCTTTGTGGCACCGATTCAACAATGTGCTGAAAACATCACTCAGAGATTTTGGTCCATGTTGACATGCTAGCATCACACAGTTGCTGCAGATTTGTTGGCTGCACATCCATGATGTGAATCTCCCGTTCCACCACATCCCAAAGGTGCTCTAATGGGCTGAGATCTGGTGACTGTGGAGTTTGAACTTTGGCAGGTTGTCTAGAACATGATGATGATTGTAGTTCACACAAATATACGTGATCAAATGAGAGACTTAATTCATTCTTATTTGTATCGCGCAGTTTATTTATTTATCTATTTTCCAGTGTGATATAATGTTGGGAAGATGCTCAACTCTCCCCCACAAGAAGTAGCTTCAAGGTTTTCTGTGATCGTATGGTGTCCAGTTCACCAGACCCGTGTTCTCTAGACACGTCTGATGATGCCTTTGTTTTGTTAAAATTGTCAGTTGTCTTTAAACAGTTGCCTCATCAGATGCGTCTCCGTCCAACATGTGGCCTCCTCTGCACTGTCAGAAAAGTTTTCCTGCCAATCATTTGGTCCCACAGGGCCAATTACCTCGCAGGTTAAACTCCTCAGTTTAGAGGTCACTAAAAGAGGTATTCTCAAGTCATCATTGTTATTTTACTTTTTTTATTTCTAGCGATGTACACAGGGGAGGTAATCTGCTTTTATTCATCTTTTTGGCTGAAATAAAAAAAGGCCACTGCCTTACCCGTGTCATGTCTTATAGTAATGATTACTGGCTGTCATTTTCTCAATGAAATATGGAGGACAGGGTGAATTTGGACCGTGGCCTTTAGATCTGTAACTCGCTTTTTAACTTTTCTGGAAGAGATCAACAACACAGGGCTGATCAGCCATAAGCAGGTGAGGATAAATAAAGAGTCTGGGTTCGGAAACATCTGACCACCATCACTTTCTACGATAATCATGTCCATATTTTAAAAGTTTACGCAGGTGGAAACGGATGTGGATATGGATAAATTGCGATAGGCTGAATGTGGGTAGGGAAACCCTTTCCAAATATACAGCTCAACTCATTTCCAGTTCCCTGCTTACTGGATGTGGGGCGTTGAAGATGTGGGCGCCCCACGATGCTCGTTAGCTGCAGGCCAGGACTGTTCAGAGGCCAGCTTCGACTCACGCCATCTCAACAACAACGCAAATAAACAAAGAGAAAAATGATGAAGGATGAGGCATGGGAGAAATCACAAAAACAACCAGCGGAGTTCAGCAGAGAGGGTAAACGACAGAGAGATGATAGAAGGACGCAGAAAGGAAAAATAATAAAACATATCAATAAACAAAGACATCCCAGACCTCTCTGTGACCAATTACAAAGGGTTTTTCTTTCGTTTGTTGATAACCCTTAAAGTAGCACGTTGTTTACCAGTCTCACCACATGGCACCGCTTATTGCGCATGGCATTTTCTAAAAATGTGCTGCCACAGTACTTTTACATAGAACAAAGGTAGTGAAAGGGTCAGGCTGTTACTGTTGTTGGTTTAGCGTGTGGCTAACGGAGGTTTCGTCTTCCACCGCATGTCTTTGTAATAATTTTGTGACGCTCCATTTAAACAATGCTGGTTCAGCACGTATGACCAAGTCTTTGGGACCTCCAATGGTCAAAGTAATCATTTAATCTCAGTATAATTTAATCTGGGCCTTTCAACTGCCTGATATCTGTGTTGCTCTCAACTTCTGGGAGACTCCAGTGATGTCATATCTCCTTTATCACTTCGTCTCCTTGAAGCATGGGGCCCTGAGTGTACGAGTAGTGAATAGAGTCCTTTCTTTATTTTTGCAAACCCAATGGTGTCATTAGACCTCCATAACACACTCATTCTATGTTTCTGTGCAACTTTAATCTCTTCCTTGTTGCTTTGTCTGCTCTGCTTTCGCTTCCTTTCCTTCGCGTTGGACCTGCACCACCTCCGCCCTATCCTGTGCACACATAACATTCCTGGTTCTGGTCTCAGGTACAATAATATTATCTCAATCAAGTGTCTGTTGTTCATGCGATCTTCACCATGGGACTCCAGTTAACCATATCCAGACTGCGCTGCTACTTAAGAGGCTCTATTTCCATTTCTCAGACGGTACTGTAGGTCATAATTAAAGTGAAACAACGCACTGACCTGTGACAAATGGACTGTAACACTACACCCACCCCACGCCCTCCCTGCTCAGCATAGCACAGGGCGACAGATACGGCATGGGCGATACAGTGAGATGCAGATGGATGGGTTCTGCAGATTAAAACCTAGCTTGAGGGCAGTGAGGGAGAATTCCAGGGAAGTGTAGACATTACAACACGGTAAAAGTGTGTGAATTAACCCTGGAACTTAAAGAGAATTACTTTGGAATTACATTAAGTGCTGTCGCCCACAGCCAGAGCGGAGTGGATGATATCGCCCTGCGGTCACATGTGTGATGGTTATTTATACTGCAGCTGCAGTGAGAAATACTTGGAACTGAGAGTGAAATGGTTACGAGAGCACCTCAAGGACAGCTGTCTGGTCAGCTGGCTGTGCACTGAGTTTATTAAGTACACTTGTACACGCTGTTGCACTGCGGCACAGCATCTCTGCAAATATCCACTTTCATGAAGCTTTCATGAATTTCTCTTTTTTCCGATTTAGAGTTAGCAGGTCTGTTTCTGCAATTTTATATTGTTTTTTTTCCCCTCACATATGGTATGAAATGGGGAGGGACGAAATATTAGAAAGATTTTGCGATACTACAACTATTATTGCAGCATTTAATATCGTCTATAAGGCCACTGCAGGAAATCTTTCAAATTAGAATAAACACCTTTATAAAAAGATTGTCCCTTTATCAGATTGACGGGAAACAAAACTTTCCTTTTTTTTATGAAGCTTAGAGTTAGGGCTGGATCAGGTGACCCTCAACCCTCCATTAGTTACACTGCAATAAGCCTAGCTGGTCTTATTAGTCTTAATTACTTTATAGTTGCTGGTGCCTTCCCATGATGCATTGAGTGTTTCTCCCTCACTTATCTATTTTCACTCACTATCTGTTTATAGACCACTTTACTTTTAATCATTAGTTATCGTTCATTTCTGGCTCTGTTTCACAGTGCCTTTTGTCCTGTCTCCCTGTCTTCACTCCTAATTGGTCGCGGCAGATGCCCGCCCTTCTGCTGAAAATTACTTCCTGTTAAAGGGGATTTTTTTCCTTCCCACTTTTGCCAAGTATACTTACTTATAGGGGGTCTTCTGATTCTTAAGGTTTTCTATTGATGTGTCTTTAACCTACAATATAAAGCGCCTTGAGGCAACTGTTGTCATTTGGTGCTTTATAATGAAATTCAAGTGACTTAAATAAATTAGCTGAAAATAGATTTTCTAGTCTGTAATACTACTAGTCTGTAATTATTAAATGTTTTTAAGGTTTTTTTTCCTTCGAAATGCATATTGTCATATAAAACATCATAGTTGAATTTACTAATCAGTTCAGTTTTAATATTTTTATTAAGATGTCTCAATATGAAGTGTGTTTCTTTGATTAGAATGAACTAAACACCAGTTCTCACTGATGTCAGTGATGTCTCACTCTTGTACTTATCACCAATTGTTCCAGACTCCCCAGAACGTTTTAAGGTGTCAAGTTGTGGTTTTCCCTGGTTCATAAACCATCATGCCCCACATTCAGAACGAACTCACACAGCGAAATGCACACCCAGCAGCATCTGTTAGCTGCTATTTAGAACCTCTGTGTCATCCTATAATCGCTCCTCTGATGCAGCTTATCTGTGTTTTGTGTGCATTCTCATGACTGTTTATACATCCATTCCCCCGTAGCATGTCAAATAACATAGAAAAAAAGGTTTCTGTGAGTCATTTAATATATTTAAAACGATAATACAGTAACAGTAATTACTGTTGAATTTCCCAACAGGCACACTTCACAAGCAAATCGTAGTACAGGAGATTTAAGCATTATTATTTATTATATATATCACTCTGTAAGGCTTGTTAAATGAGACGTGAAACACTGGTGTGTGTTTGTGCATGTGTGTGTGCGTGTGTGCGTGTGTGGGTGTGTGGTGGGTTTGGGGGTGATGTATTTCAAAATCACAAAACGTCCCCTGGTAATACTAAGCTCGTGTGAAAAGGGCTTAACATATACAATACATGGCATATACTTTATGATTGTAGCATGCACTGGAAAATATAAAGCAGAACATAATACTCAAAAGTTGCAGGGGTCATGAGAATATGAGGACTTTTAAACAGAACTGAAATGTTAAAAAGATGCTTGTTTACAGTAGTACTCCGGCTTCGGTCGGTTTTAGTTGATTTGTTGTATCCCAAGAATATCTCCCACATAATCCTGTCATCCCTTATTCCCATCCTCTGCTAATTGCAACAGAAAATACACACAGACACTCCCCACAGCTTTTAACCATGCAGTTACCACAGGTATGTTAACTGTGCCTGGCTTTGGTCTCTCCGTGCATTAGCTGCACATTCCGGTGGTGTGCAGAATGGATGTTCTATTAGGGGCTATTTGTGGCTTTGCTGTAGCGTGTCTCACCGGATTCCAAAGTTCACTGAGGTTTTAACCTCTCTGGGTGAAGGATAGGAGAGGAGTGAGGGCCTGGTGCTTTGTCTCCGTTTGCCTCGTTTGTTTCGGTTGTCAGGCCGCCTTGTATATTTGTGCTCTGTGCAGATGGGGGAATGCCTGTTTGTTTACTGTCTGTGAACATGGCATGCTTTCTCTTAGGTCTCTTTTAGGTTTTACACCTTCACCTCTGCCTGGTCTCTGCTCTGTATGTTCACCGTCGCAGTTCGCGCACATGCCATGCATGCACACGTTCTTCTGTGACTCTGTGTGCGTGAGATCGACGGAGACCTTGTGGCCACAGCAGCGAGGGGTGGCCTGTTGACACTGAGCTGCAGCAGGGGAGCTTCCTTGTCCCTGGCTTATAGAAAGCAAACAAGCTAATCAGAGCCAGCACACCGGCCCGTTTCAGCTCTGCACCCAGTCAGTCAACCGGACAGAGGAGAGACGGCTACAGCCGTCCCGCTGCAGAGGAGTTACAGTGAAAAGTGTGTGTGTGCGTGTGTGTGTGTGTAGGTGGTGGAGGAGGAAAAAAGCAGCAAGCAGATGTGCCCCCAACAACCTCTTGAAACTGTTGATAGTCTAAACTTTCTTAACGCTTCGCTGGCCACATCCTGATTAGCAGCCCCTTGTTGGTCCTTCTCAATGATTTGCGCTGAAAAATGACTCGGTTATGGCTTCTTTCTTCGAGCACTTCAAGGACTTCTTGTAGTTCATTCATACACTTTGAAATAACAGGAAATCTCCTTATTGCAAAAGTCCACTTTTCAGCCATGTCTTTTCCATTACAAAACACACAATCTTGTGAGAAAAAATAATACCCTAAAAGTTACAGTAAAATATCAGTAGCAAGTTTGCCACCCACTGCATGTAATCTTAGTGACCTTAGGGTAATTAAAAATACATCAAAACACTGTAGTTTTTACTTTTTTTGGTATGTCTTTACTGTCCACACATCATTACAGTTTATTCAGGTGTGTTGATGTATGCAAAATGATCTCATGTGCAGACCAGCTCATTTTGTCCTTTCCCACAGCCCTCCTGTCCACTTCATTCATCTGTGTACTTTAAAATGACCTTTTAGTCAACAGATATAATATTCCACTCCACCAACCCACCGCTGGTGTTTGGGCCGGGCAGCAGAATCTTTGAAAAGGTCCGCCTGCTGTGTACAGGTCGCAGTCGGTGCTACAAACATACAGAAGCTATAAGTCTCAACAGAGTTGCGTAGTGTAATCAAGTGTGTGTTTTTCAGTGAAAACACCTTAATCTCCTCTCCTCCGCTCTTTAGTTTTAAGTGCCTCTTTCCAGATGGGGTTGTGTATGTTTGTGTATGTGCGCATGTTTGTAACATCAGGTGCAGATTCAAATTCATCTCGGACTTTTGTAAACACTCCTTTCCCCTTGTCCTACGCTCCGCTTGACGACCACAAACAAATAAAGCCTCATTCAAAACATGCACACCTTCTTCTCATCTGATCAACCTCAGGGAGATGTAAGGTAGATTCCTACAAGATAGGTTTTTAATTACCCATGATCCTCCTTGGCCATCCTTGACCTGGTAAAAGCTAACAGAAGTGATCTTGAAACAATTTATGTGTACCCTGTGATACTCCCTTGAACTCTTTGCTCCGTGTCAAGTTGTGTCCATGAATTTTGGTCCTAGCCATATCTTCTTCTGTCAACACTCTCACGCTCCACATCCTAACTGCCCTCCTCCAGGGAAGCAGAGAGAGACAGACCGAGAGAAAGAGAAGGATGAGCAGCGATGGGGAGGGATGTAAATGCTATACAGCAACTTTCTGTTTCTGTGCTTCATGACAGTAGCCATTTGACAGCTCTGTTATCTATTGCAGCTGCTCTTCACTCAAGGTATGGCCTCTGCCCAACACCAATCATCACATGCATAAGAATACATGAGAACATTAATCATATGCTTTCTTTCAGCACTAAATCTTGCTGGAATTTAGTGTGAGGGTTTGAATTTCTCATCATGTACATTTAAGTGCAGTTTTGTTTGTTGTTGTTTTTTCCTGTAAAGCCAACCCAAGGCCTGTCCTTCATACCCAGAACCCTATAAAGTCTCATTGAGATTAAAAGTCTTTTTTTACAACAAATATAACAAGTAAGGAAAATAACAGGCATACTGACCTATTTTCCCGCTCCTCAAACTCCTCCATCGTAAGCAGTTCTGACAATTTCAGTTCCTTCTGTAGATTATTCCAGGAAAAAGGGGCAGTGTGTTTAAAAGACTGACTCTTCTGAAAGGTCAGAAACAGGTAGGTAACGCTGCTTGCAAAGGGATTTGAGCACTGATGTCAGCGAGACAAAAGCCAAATCAATATACTGTTTCCAGTGAGAACCAGTCATATCTTCCAGCATGTTTCCACACCTTTCATATTTCTGTTGAGAGGATGCAATTCATCATTTCCATGTAGTATATATAACTGATAAAAAAAAAACAGTCATAGGGAGGTATATATTACCGTTACATCTCCAAGATACAAACAGAAAAATGACTGATCATTGTTTAGCCGTAAGATCCTTTTGAAACAGTCCAAAAAGGGGAAAAGAAATGTGGGAATTGTACACAACTAAACTACATGGACATGGTCCAGTTGTAATGATCCACACTCTCGCTGTAATAAATCACACAGACCCAAATCCTGACTCTTGAAACTGACCGAATAACCTGAAAGCGTGCTTTTGTTGAGTTGGTGGACAAAATAGACAAAACAGGAAAATCCAAACTGAGAGAAGGTAACGGACTCCAAAAAACGCCAAATATATGCACAGCTGTGAAAACAGCTGGGAAGCGAGACACAGGTGAACAGAATCAGACAATCAGAAGGGAGGGAAAGACACAGGAGACCACTATTAAGAAACAGAGTAACTAAGAGAGGCCAAGCACACACACATACACAATTTAGGAAATGTAAAATGTAGGGATTGGAATTGAAAAGAATTTAGCAATTCCGGTTCCATTATCGATATCACTTATTGAGCTATTCCCCTCTTTGCTGTGATCAGTGTTGGAGTTGTTATTCAAAAAAGTCATTATTACACAGAACACTTACTTACTTTTTCCTGGGAGTAATTAAGTAATTTGCTATTCTATTTGTTACATTACTTTCATGTTACTCTGTAAAATAGCTGAATTACACTGTCTCATAATTAGCATTTAACACAAATCCTTAATGAGGACACGCATCTCTACCACCTTTCTCTCAGTAGAATACAAAGCTGACCGCGCAAAGATGAAAACCAGCACAAAAAAGCGATCGCCACAATGATTCTGCTTTAGAAACGTGAACAGGTAGAAAGCAAGGCTGCAGCCTGACTGCTCATCTGTTTGTTACATGTCGAAGTTAAAGGTCTGGCTGCTGGGCTCGGCATTCACTCAGCTTTCACTCCAGCTTCTTGGCTAGCTTAGCGTTAGCATGCTATCTTCACTGATACTTGCAAAGAACCAAAGTTGTGTTAGCAGCATAATGCGTTTGTTTCTGTCCTGGATGCAGTTTTCCCATTTACTTTTTAATTATTTTATGTCCATATCCAAGCTCTAGACTGCATCACTATTTTCCTCCTCTGACATGCAAACTGAAATCAGCTGCAAGAACCAATAAGCAGGATCTGTAGGCAGGCAGACTAGCAATTCCTAGGAATTGGACTACTGGGAACCGGTTTTCTGCAAGAACCAGGTCTCAATTCCCATCCCTAGTGAAATGGTAAATGGACTGGTTCTTATAGCGCTTTTGTACTCTACCTGAGCATTCGAAGCGCTTTATTGAGCATTTAAAGTGCTTCCAAAAAAAAACCTGCCATAGTCAACCAAACAATAGTATTAAAAACTAAGACCAGAAAAGTTCAAAATAATCACAAAATCCAAGAACTCAAACTGAATCAGGTCAATATTATTCCTTTTACTGTGGTTTAATCCGCATATTTCTCCACATATATTAGATGGTAAAGTTGTATTTTCCTTGAAAACAGTTGACAAAAAATGTATATGAGTACACTGCTTAGTTTCTTTCCTTTTTAAATGTGTCTCTTTAAAATTACATTTGTGTTCATCTAATGTGGAAGTAAGAACACGCATAAAATATGCGTTCACATGTCTGCTGAGTAACAGAGAAGCCTTTGGAACATGGCCCTAAGTGGAAAAAGGTGACATCTACTGACATAAAGGCTGTTTTGCACTACCGTGAAAATTAAAGTCCTCACAGATGTCTACATATGGTGAACACACTTGTTATCGAATCAGCGTAAGCCTCTGGTCTGACCTGTGTTTATGGCACTGGTAACTTCAGAACACTATTGAATAAAGAGAAATGAGCCTCCTCGTTCCTCGCAGTGTGTCGGTGTCAGATGGATTACTAAGGTATATATGAAAC
>VOQK01007421.1:13102-24416 GCA_015052645.1 Benitochromis conjunctus | reverse complement strand
GTTTTCCTTTTCTATTTTTTAAATTCCCCAAGAACAACGATGAATGAGGGAAATGATCAAGTCCCCCCCTTTACCCGCTAACATGGATTCTCCACATTTATGCCTGCCTCGCTCCAGAGTCAGTCAAGCCTCATGTAGTGCGTGTGTGTGCACGTGTGCATGTGTGTGTGTCCTAACAGCTGGGCAGGTCTCACTGAACCAGAGCACTATGGATGGCTGCTAATAATCCACCCTAATAATCCCTACATTACCTAATGTCTTTCTGCATTCAGTGCTATTAAATACCCATTCATTGTAATGCCAACAGTTACTGCTATTGTGACCATAGTCCCAGAGGAGGCGGCTAACGCCAGACGATGCCTGGTTGAATCTGCAGTGGGGCAGCGGGCTAGCTCGTGCCCCTGGGTGATGATGCTTTGTGATTACTCAGGGTCCCAGAGAGGTGAAGCTCTGAGCAGAGCTTCCTCAGCGGGGCATCTGGTTAATGAGTTTAGGGCATGTGGCTGGAGACCCAGACTGGAAAGGCAGGAACTCAAGACACAACTTGATATTGTACTGGTAGGCAGCCACACACACAAGCAAACATGTAAATACAGAGTCTCGGTGGTCCTTTGCTTGGTGCTCCATTTCCTCCACACAGTGGATCACTATGGAGAGCCTGCTGAGAGGACCCACAAGACAAGTAGCTGAACCTTAAGCACACATTTGGTGGCTTATATTAGTCACATTTTCTGAAGCCAAATATGACTAACAGCGTTCATGTGTTGAGGCATGCTTGTTATTCCACAAGTTCTTTATCCCAGATTAAGTCTGAGTTTTAAGATGGCATGAGGCTCAGCAGTCAATGTCTTGATTACACTGCTCTGAATGTAGACTCTAATTGGACGCACAGAGGAGCTCCCCTGGAGGATGGCTGGCTATACACTGGGGACTCTGGGAACTTTACTGGAAACCATTAAGGAAACAAGACATTTCCGACCACAAGGAACTAGAAAAATGACTGAAAATGAGGAGAAGGCAGAAAAAAGGAGACTGAATAGTTAAGAACATGATTGCTGTGTGTGTTTTTCTAGTCGCGTGCCAAATTACATGTTGGCCTGGTACCAGCATTGCTCTGTCATTGTCAATTCGTATCGGCTTTTTACCCTCTCTTCCTCCCACTGTAAGACATTTAATTCTGTTCAGTCATGTGTATATATAATAAATCGTTCACTTATTGTGATCAGGTTTTCAGTTTGAACTAAGGCTTGAACTTGTTTGCCCTTGTGGCAATGCCTGATTCAGCCTGTGCAGGGGTGAAGAGAACACAGAATACACTCTTACAATGAAGCCCGAAGTTTTTCTGTCACTTTCAGCTTCTCTTGGAGAAACTGATGGAAAGTCTTCAACATAGTTGAAGGGTTACTTGAAGCGTGGGGTTAAGGATAGTTAGCAGCCGCACACTTGAACAGCGTTGGAATCTGTAAGAACACCTGGAAGCAATTGTGTTTCCCTCCTAGGAATATTTATGCACTGGTGAATTATTCTAAGCATGTTCCCAGTGTTTATTTCTACAACAATGTCTGCCTGGATGGCAGAACAACCATGCACTCACTCTAACACTCTGAAATACTGCTGCATATGTGTGTGTGCGTGCGTGCGTGTGTGTGAAATATGTCTATTATCTATTGACAGTGTAGTACCAAACTCAGTCCAACTGTATCCCTCAGGCTCGCCTTTTTATAACCACCATCCTGTGTCCACTGCTAAAAGCTCTTAAACGTGGTGCATAATATTTTGATACCTGTCATCTTACTGTATGCTGTTATAAAGAAGCCAAAGGGAGAGGAAGCTGTCTTTGTTTGTGGTATCCATTCCCAGCATAACACACAAGCTCCAGTTTCCCATGGGTGTCTTTGCTGTGATGTCTTGTGGCACCAAGGCAAACAGACACACTCTGCACGAGGCCGAACGGCCTGGTGGATTTATTTAGTCTTAGTGGATGTGACACAAGATTTTGATATATGCTGGTTGTAAATTTCAAAAGAAATTGATTCCACTATAAGAGCTGTGGTCTCTGTGGAATATTTGTTTTTTAGCAGGGCTTCTAATGTCGACCACTTTTAGCAATGATGCCAAGGTGAATGACGGTGACAGTTTAGCCGGGTAAATAAAGCCAGCAGTTTGTTTAAGCTACAATACCCATTAAGTAGCATGTCAGTATCACTGACATGATGTTTAATGTAGATATACCAGATGATGAGACTTTGATGATCCTCAACCTCAAGGGCTTCCGCCAGGTTACAATTTGTGGTCGAGAGTAAAATGTGTCAAAAGTGATGAGGTGGTTGGTCATGAAATTTTATCCAGACATTCGATATGAATTATAATAACTTTGCGTTTCCTTTTCCCCTCAGTCTGGTTATTGCGTCCAGATTGGGCTAATTAGCAAATGTTAGCATGCGAAAATGTTAAATTAAGTGAACGTGGTAACAATTTACCAAGCAGAAGGTGGGGGTTGAACGTTATGGCCATATGGAAGTGCCAAAACTGCAGTTCCTTTGATGGAGATCTGGAAGTTTTTTTCAAAACAAGTCAAACGCAGTAGACTCACTTGTTAAAATATGTAACTATTAGTGCTCTCAGCGTTAACGCGTCATCACGACTAATGCGATTAACAATTAACCTGACTCAAAATCCCTGAAATGTCTCTGTCAACGCATTTCGGGCAGTTTGTCCAAAGTTTGTCCATTCTGCGGTCCAGACAGGTTGAGTGCGGTAAAAAATTTTAACGTGTTAATCGTGATGGCCACGTTAAGGTTGACAGCACTAGTAACTATACAAAAGAAATATAATCTGGTACATCTAGAGAAAGTATATCATAGAGTGGTGTTGCATGATGAAGTCAGGAGTGTAGTGAAGTATATATGGGTGGTGCAGGACGTGTATGAGGACAGCAAGACAGTAGTGAGGTGTGCGGTAGGAGTGACAGATGGGTTCAAGGTGGGGGTGGGATTACGTCAGGGATCACCCTTCTTGTTTGCAGTGGTGATGGGCTGATGGGCAGATGAGGTCAGGCAGGAGTCTCTGTAGATTATGATGTTTCCAGATGTCACTGTGATCTGTAGGGAGAGGGGGCAGCAGGTGGAAGAGAACATGGAGAGGTGGAGGTTTATATGTGTTTCAGTGAGAGGGAGACAGATGGATAGGTAAAGATGCCAGGAGAGTAGAGGTAGTGAAGGTAGATAAGTTTAAATAGCTGGGTCAACCATCTAAAGCATCGGACAGTGCACGAGAGGGGTGACGAAGACAGTGCAGGCAGGGTGGAGACGAGTAAACGCAAAAAACGTGAATAATCAATGAAACATTCTGAGTGGGGTTACTCACTGGCTCCATCTGCAGTTTTCTTTCCTTAAGCTGAGTTACGCTCAAGAGTGAGGATGAGAGAGGTGGGTACGCACCATATGTTGGGTGTGGGGAGGGTGTTTGAGGAATGGGGTGGTGGGTGAAAGGTGATACTCTGACAAGTGCTGTTTACGAGAGTAGAGAACACCGGAGGACAACTGTCGGCCGCCTTGAATATGAGACAGAAGATGAGAACAGAGAAGGAAGGCCTCTGAGACGGAGACGTCTGAGAGAAAAGTGAGAGGAAAACAGAGGTCGAGAGCCAAGTTGTAAGATGTGACGGGGACATGAGGATCTCTCTCAGATTGACACCTGCTCTTAACCCTCAGCTCAGAAAGATGGAGACATGGTGAGAGGGAGACTTGGTATTAATATGACACAACCACTGAGGGATCTTCACAGAAATGTGACAACCGCCTACCAAGTCGCAACGTGTGGGTGCGCACTCTAAAAGTTTATCTCTAGTCTGTGTTTTATTGGTTTAATGTGTGTTTCACAGCCGTGCCTGCAAAGAAAATGTGAATGTCGGGGTCAGAGGTGGGCAGTGTTGGAGTATAGTGGCAGATTTATGGGCTCCACCAACCTGTAGGCTGGAGGTCACATCCGGACTTAATTACACGCCTCAACCATCAAGCTCACCCCCAAAGTAGTGGCGATGTTAGATCGTGTGTGTTAAGATCCGGGAAATAGATAAAACATGAAATGAGGTTTGTGTGCGAGTAAATGTGCGTGCGTTAGCCTCCACCTCATCTGGCCCACTGGCCACAGTCTGATTAAGATGGAGGACACTGGACATTGATCGATAACAAGCTTCTGGACCAAAGATGAAAGATCAAAATCGGATCATGTTGCTCGGTATCATTAATATCTATCAAGAGCAATACAAAGCTTAAAACGGCCAGACGTGGATGGATGAGTGGATGAAAAATGGGGGAGAAACAAAAACAGCTTCTCAAGATCTAGTGTTGCCCCTCTCTAGTGCATTCATTTGTTATTTCCCTCCCTTTTTCTGTGACTATCTAGAGGGAGCTCTTATCTATCCCCCGGGGTGGTTAAGCTGTGAAAGTCAAATCTATAAAGTTATATCAGCTCCTCTTTTACAAAACTATTTATCCTGTGATCCATGGTACATGTTTCTGCTATGTTTTCTTCCTCTTTTTTTGCTCTATTATTCTTACCAGACTGACACTAAGTATTTGTGTGTTTGCATTGATACGTCATTCGTCGTCTCGAGCCACCATTCATTTCTTTTGTTTTTAAATTTTGCTGGGAAAATGGGAAATAGGCGCAGTGCTTTACTGACACATGTGGAAATATATATAGAAGAATACATTATAGTCCTATAGTGCTGTTTGCCAAAATCTATATCTTTTTCTTTCATTTTTTTAAAACAAGCAGGGTGAACTTGAAACAATTGTTCCCTTGTTGCGCCCTTAATTTCTTCCAACAATGGATCTGTTAGGAAATTCCTTTAACAGAAGGTTGATTCAGAGGGGAGAAATGTGCTGTAAGTGCTGTTTGACCGTATTTGGTTTTGTGTAAGGCCATACTGGCTCAGCTACAGTCAGGTGTGTTCAGACAAAGCCTCCATTGTTCGAAAAACCCAGATAGTTAGTTTTACCATAAACCTCCTCTGACCGATTTATGAGGCAGGCACCGTTCTGTGAGTATGAAACATTTTGAAAGCGCTACTTCTTGGAGCAGATGACAAGTGCCCTAAATCACTTTCAAAGTGACCACAAAATGCATTTCTTGTTCTGACATATCAGTTTACCCGCAACGCCTGTTGATCTGGGACTCCAGCTTAATCCAAGAACCTGTCCGTTGGTCAGAGGGGCGTTACAACCACAAGCAGTTTCTTCCACTTGACCTGGCAGCCAAATGCTGAAACAAAAAGCACGCCCTGAAGCTGCTCTAAGGCATCACATCAGGATGGTTTCAGACCTTAATCAGTTTCCATGTTGGGCCAGTTTTGCTCCACTGAGAAGGTTCATTAAATTATGTTCTGATATCCAGATGAGGGCTTTTATGATTAAAAATATACAGCTCCTCTCATTTTTTTCCCATACTCACGCTCACATGTTGGCAAGCTTGCAAATGTGGGAGATTGTTGGATTTTAGGCCAGCAGCAGCTGGGCTGAGGCGACTTGGCAAGAAGGTGGCGCAGCAGGAGAGCGAAAGGCGCGTCGGTTTTCATCTTTGATGTAAAGAAAATAATCCCATTAAGTCAAAAAACAGCTATTTATGTCGAGTGAATAATCGTGACACGATGATTTGGTGAGGCATTAGACGAGCTAAATGAATGCTCTCTGCAGCTGTTGTCTCCTGTCTTTTATATGAACGTGCTCCATCTAAACTCCTATGCAAGGTCACTTTGTTATGAATGCGCACGCAGAGATGCGATTGGTCTACAGCGTTGAATGGAACATACCTCTCCCAGCTGTGTTTAACTTTCATCATTGCACATGAAGCCTATCAGGCATATCAGCTGTGTCAGCCATCTATCACAGTTGCAGCTGCCGAGCACACACACACACTAGCAAAGTTCAACTGCCATGCTGTAAAGATCTTCACTTGCAAATCTGTACGGTGGTGGACGCTTAAATAGAGCCGTCTGCTCAGAGAACTGCAAAACTCCATATAATGCTAACATATATTTATTGAAAGTGATATTATCCATGGTGAGTGTTTGAAAGACTGTAAGTAAACTCACAACAGGCTGAAACATCAGACTGATCCCAGTCTATCACCAACTGTGTTAAAGGCTCGACAGCCATCCCAGCCATGTTCAGGCCCCAGGAACTCAAGCAGCTGATTGGACCTAAAATGGGGGCCACCAACCGGATAAAGTGATGCATGACACCCTACCCATAAAGTTCACACCGGGGCAAGTCTGCACCTGCCACAGGAAAGGACTTCACAACACACCATACAACACAGTACACAAGCATGGACACACCACGCTGTCCCAACTCTGAGATCTCACGGTAGCGAAATGAGAGCAAGGGGCATTCAGAAACCCCGCGGTGACGGCAGTGTGAAGTGATATCCTCCTCGCACCCACCTGTATGTGTAAGTCTGAAATAAAGAGATGATGATCTTCGAAGAAGCAGCTGAGGGCTCCTGTTTAGAGATCCTAAAGTGTTTATGAGCGATCACAGAGGCAGTCCTACTGACGTAAGTGACTGACGAAGTTCATGTCCCAACGGGCTGCAACAGGCGCTCCCATGACATGAAACTGTGACCCAATAAAGGTGAACTTCAGTCTGAGTCTTCTTGATCTAGTTACTGTTTAAAAAAAATAAAAATCTGTAGTCTTGTGGGTTGATCCTGAAGTTTTAATATAGAGACATTAGGGTATTTTTAAAAATGTGTTTAGCCATTGCAACATGTTTTGTGTTGATTTGTGAGGTGGTTGTAGCTCAGGAGGTAGAGCAGGTCATCTACTTACTGGAGGTTTGATGGTTTGAGCTCTGGCTGCTTCAGTCTGCATGCCAAAGTGTCTTTGGGCAAGATACCGAAGACCTGGACCTAAAGAAGCGACAGGAAGTGGGATGGAAAAAGAACGTATATACTGTGACTGGAAAAGTCCAGTATTTTCTCTCTTGCTGTTTTGTATTGAAAAATATATTTTTGCAGCTTATGATTGAACAGGAGACCACAGAATATATGTCTTTATGACTTTAAGTTCCCCAAAGTAGTTTTGACAGCATCGCAGCTACACAGGGCATTGAAAAGTAGTGAGCCTTCACATACCAACAGTGCATGCTTTTAGAGATCCACTGCTTAACATGTGTGTGCACATAAATTGAGTGTAAATGTACAGAATTAGTACAATGTGTCCAGTATGCAAAGCCAAGACCGCTACAAATCCTACATATTTACACATTTCCCCTGAGTTTGTGGAGCATTGTGAATCACTTCCAGCATGGACGTTTTCTTGTCGGAAAGCCTGTAAGCCTGCAGTTTTCTTTATTCCTCTATCTGATGATTTTTTTTTTCTTCCTTTTTTTCTTTCGCCTTCATTTGGGAACTGCTCCTCATAATCAATCACACTGTGCCTGTTTGGCTATGAGTTTTAATTCCACAATAACCCTGATTATCCTTGATTCATCCACATGTGTCAGATAGCATCAGGGGTTCTTTACTTAAGTCAGGTTGGGTTGACAGATAAGGTTGTTCACCGGGATGCAATTACTATAAAACCCAAGACAGCATATTGGCAAACAGAGCAGGTCACATGTCAGGGCTGGTGAACTTATGGTGATTGGAAATGTATAGAACACATGCTGCTGATAAACTGAAACCTGAAATGTAAGAATATAAGTAGGGTCAAATATTCAGATTTTAATCAGTACATTCACCCTGCTATTAACTTAGTAAGGTCCTCAAATAAAGCAAGGTTTGGAATCTGGCAGACCACTTGGGTAGTCGGAGGAGGAGATCTAACAACAAATTTCTATGTTTTCACAGGACTATGCAGTCTATGCAAGTACACCCTTAATACTTTGCACATAAAGCCCATCAGCAGAGAATGTAAGAAGCAGTTAGTTGCTGTTAATCAAATACACTTTGTGAACTGATCATCAGCAAGTGTGACCACCTCTATAAAAGCAGAAATTCACTGCAAGGTCAGACCACCCAGGCAGAGAAACTACATTCAGGTGTGTTGTAACACCATGCCACCATCTTCCCTGAGTGGACGTCGCAACAATTTCACACCAAGATCAGACCGTGCAAATTGCAAAAGAACTCAAGAGCTTCATCTTCAAGTCCACTGGCCTCAGTTGGCATGTTAAATGTTGAATTTCACAACAGTACAATTAGGGGGGGAAAACAGATGAGACCAAAGTGGAGGTGTTGGACCATAATGCACTGGGTTTTAATAAACTTGATGGAGAATATCAGCACAAATATCTCATATTAACTGCTAAGCACAGTGGTGGAGGGTGGAGGAACTTCTCAAAGTATTCCAGAGGCCATCTGCCGGACAGTTAAAGCTTGGACAAAATCCGGTCGTGTAGCAGGACAATAATCCCAAACACAGCAGTAGATCTATGATGGTAAGGCTGAAAAAGAAAAGAGTGAACCTGACTGACGTTCTGTGGTGGGACCTGAAGAGAGCTTTGAGGTTATTCAAATTATGTAAAGATATTAAATCACTACTTTGTTTTTCACAGGACAGCATAGAAAACATTTTCTATTTTTCATATGATTTTACATGTAAAACTAAAGAAAAAACCCCAGATAACTTCAAAAAGCCCACAGGGATTGTGAATGCACCACTCCTTCTTTAGATCCAGATGCCCATTCTCAGTTCCTTCATGAAGCCAGTAGAAGTGTTCGGCATGCTCAGTCATGACTGTGTAATCTACATGCTCTCACCTTGGTTTCCAAAGTAGCTGTAATTGGCCTGTCTACTTTAGGTGTAAGAACAGAGGAAGCACAAACCAGACAGAGGACCTAGCTTAAGGGTAAGGTCTAAGGGCACTAGGTGTGAAACACCTGTAAAGAAAAAGAAGAGGGGTGGAAATAATGGTGAAAATTAGAAACTGCTTTCAAATGGTAGGAACTGCACAGATATGAAGGGCTTGAAGAAATTTGAAGGAAGCTGCGGGAACGACAGAAGGTGGAAGTCTTTTGGAATAAGATAAGGGTTAAAGCAGGAGTTAAGCTGCCTTTTGAACATTCACACCATGTTTCCTCAACCATGACGTACACACACACACACACACACATACTGGAGTATTCGTGGTGATTATTGCGATTTTCACTTTATGCCCCCGCACTTTAAGACCCACCCCTGCGCTCTCCATGCCCGGGTCTCCAGTTTTGCCCTAACATGTTCCAGAACTTCCAGAAACTAGAACCACATTTTATGAATGAATAAAGGCTACAAAGATAAAAGAGCGTTTTTATCCTGTTACAGACCACCATTCAGCATAGGCTGGCCCCGGACGAAACCAACACTTCAAAAATAACCTCGTCAAACTACCACTGCACACACTGATGCTGTTGATGTTTGTCACATTAAAAAGTCTGAAACTTTTATCTTCAAAAATGTTGTCCAAATCCGCTGAAAGGAGTCCTGATATTTTGTATATGTAAGGCACAATCCTTTGTTGAAGAAAATATGTTAAAGTCTGTACTGGTAATATCAGATATGCTTTTTACTATCTGCCTGCTTTTTAACAGTAAAGACCTGCATCTCCTAACTTCTGACCTTTGGTTTGAATATCTGTGTCTTTGCTGAATGATAATGTTGGAAGGGCATACACAAACCCCATCCCAGAAGTCCTATGAAATATCCAGCTTGTCTTTTTCAAACTTGACATGTGTTGCCATGTTTTTTGTGGGTATCGTATTCACTGTTTTTTCAGGTCTTCACCTTTTTCGGGGTAGCGTGTTGTACTCTTTGTAAGCTTTGCAGGATGCCCACTCTTAGTGAGAGTAGCAAGAGCGCTGAATTTCCCCCATTTGTAGACAGGCAGTCTTGTTGTAGATTGATCTCAGGAATTTAGCCCTTTCAAGCTGTGATCAAGGCATTGTTTACACCCATCAGTCTTGAGGAGAGCCGATTTCATCCTTTGTATGCCTTTCTTTATATCAAGGCTTACCTCTAAAGCCACACTTCCAGTCACAACCCCTGAATTACATCACTTGACTCCAACTCCTTTTGAAGGCATCATTAGCTTAGAGGTTTACTTATTTGTTCCAGTCTGCACTGTGCGTGATTATTAAATATGTCCAATAAAGCTGTGAAATTACACCAGGTTTGTGTCATCATGGTAATCGCACCATGTTTTTCTATATTTGTGACTTAAATGACATTCAGACCACATTTTTGAAGCAATCTCTGCAGACATCCAAACTTTTGTTGCACTTATATAAAATGTAATGACTTCTAAAAAGATTTTGTCACACAGCGTTGTGCTCTAAAGTCAAAGTAGCTGGCATCAGTTTTTAACACTTTGCAAGTCAGATGTAATGTGAAAATTGAAAAGCAGGTTGCCATAGCGACGAACCTTCAAATCTGCATCCTCCCTCAATTTTGTAATATAAATTCTACAAAAACTTTAAAATAATGTTTCTTCAGTTTGTCTGCTTTACGTAACTGTCTCGTGCTAGTGTTTTACTGCATTACTTGTGACGTCACTCCTCTTACTGTGGTACATAAACATTTTCTCATGCCTTTCTGCCAAGTGTTACATAAGTTTAGGCCATTATTTACTCAGGCAATGAGTTATGAGATGATATTTTTCATCATGCTCAATCGGTAAACATTTTCTTGAGAGGAAAAAATTTTTGTTTTCCACCCGTCCACTGCCTTTCTGGCCTTAGTTTGTGCCTGTATGAAAATACATCTGGTAGCACATAAAGGCAAAAGTTCTGTCCTCTGTCTGCTGAACTTTGGATGCTTTGGTCTTCTTTGTTGTGATCTGACGTATTTGCTATGCTTGGCTGGGACTGGCTGTGTTCTTGCGAGGATACTCTCATTGTTTTGACTGCATCTGTCTCTGTGTGGGGCAGTCTCGTCCCTGCCTTCACGTCTCATTAGGTGTGTCACACAATAAGTACCCAGGCGGCCTTTCGGCACCAGCCCACTGCTCAACACAAACCGCCTGCCAGACATCGCAGGGGCTGACCCACTGCAGATCTCCTTCGTGTCTTCCTCTCCAACCTGTGCACACTTTCAAACCAATATAAACACGTAATCAAAGTTCTCTACAAGTATACACTGTGTCACCCCAAAAGCACAAATGAGCTGTCAAAGAGTATGGGAACCCACATCAGTGCCGGCCTGATGACTTTTATAGATGGAGCTCGTTAGCGCAAAATGAATAATGCAGCAGACACCTAAACAACCCTGCAGCTTTAAGAGCATGCATGCATACATCGCTCACATGCAGGTTTACAGCGGCGTCACTCA
>VOQK01007420.1:32852-46250 GCA_015052645.1 Benitochromis conjunctus | reverse complement strand
ACGCAAACACGGGGAGAACATGCAAACTCCACACAGAAAGACCCCGGCCTGATGGTGGAATTGAACTCAGGACCTTCTTGCTGTGAGGCAACAGTGCTAACCACCGTGCCACCGTGCTGATTCCTCTTATTCACTACAACTAAGTGTGGCTGTGACAGATGTCTGTGAAGTAAACAACCGTACGGCTCCCTCGTCTGTGTCGACCTCAGTTTCTCAATAAGCTCTACTCCTCACTTTGGGACTTCATATTACCATGGCCATTTCCATCTTTTATGTACAGTTTATGGTTGTAATCTGTTGTTTTTTTTAAAGCATGCCCTCTAAACTCACTGATGCCATACAAAAAAAAGCTAAATAAGGATGGAAAAAGTATTGCTCCAGGACTATGTTTTTGATATTTATATTAAATGCAGATGTGAGATTTCAAATAAGAAATTACAGTTTCGTGTGTGGACTCCAGATTGCCAACTAGATCTTTTATCATAAAAAATAATTAATCACCAGACAAACACTATCACCAGCAACATTGCAGTGAACAACTATATACAATCCCTGCCACAAAGCAGGAGTAATTAAAATAGATTGCCTTCAGAAAACGGCATGCTCATCAATACATGATTATCATATCTCATTGATTTTTTTTTGTACTATTACCAAACAAAGGAAGAGTTTGTTTTAAACTGCTGGTCTGCCTGTGGTTTGGATTTTGAGGCAGCTCGTTCACTGAAAACGGGACACTCGTCTAGTGCAACCTCTCTGTGACGGAGGCTGAAGAAAATTTTTGCTGGTGCAGCTTTAAATAGAGAAGAGGCTCATCTTTCTCATTACCATGACGTCTAATGCAGCATGTGTAGGTGTGAAATATTCTCACTTCTCTTGTACAGATGATCGCTGCACTATGAATAGACCCTGTGAAGTTCTGTGGTGTAGTTTATTCATGTTCACTGCCTTCTTGACTCACATCAGACCTCACACTGCACCGCTGAGCTTCACAGTCTGGAAATGATGAGCTGTAACGGCTTAAATGCCATTTAGTTTTATTTTTGCCTGTCAAGTGATCTTAATTATACATAGCCCCTAATTTCTAGGAGTCCTGGAGAAGACGGGGTCTTTATTTGAGGTGTTTAAATAAGTTGCAAATCTGCTGTGTGTGTGTGCGTGTGTGTGTGTGTGTGCGCATGCAAATGCATTTGTTGTTGAAGGTGTACAAAATCTGTCTGACACGCGTTGCGGTTTTTCACTTTTAGAACACGTCTAACATGGCACGATGGCAAACCGCACACACTTCCTCTCAGAAAAGCATCTGTCCATGATTTTGTGCGTGTGTGTAGGTGCATGCGTTTTCAACATACCGTTGAGTACGTTAACGTTGAGTAATCTATGTTCATTTCAGCCCCCCCCCCCGCCCACCCGAGCCTAAATAAGCTCCCGTGTTTGATTTAGATCCATCACTGAGACAACATGGATATGGCTCATTTAATTGTATTTTATTAGCTCAAATGGTATCAAAATGTTTTCACAAAGTGAGCAGTTTCACATGAGCAGCGTGTTTGCTCAAGGACTTACAGTGCTGACAAATACCTGTTGGGAATAAAGATGGTTGCAATGTTGACTCATGGCAGCTGGGGAGTTTCTGTAGCACTTGATTTATGTCTCAGTTTTTATTCTTTCCTGTGTCCGCTGCTGTTGAAAACCACCTTTCAGACATACATTGTATGAAAGCCATCATATCTGAGAGGGAGGCAGTTTTTCTAAATGAGACTTGGGTCCTAAGCAAAGCTGACAGCTCTTGATTGCATCTCATAGCTTGATGCTTCACAGCCGTAATCACAGTTGCACTCTGGAATATAATATGCTTGCTTATGTGGTGTTTAAGGGATAAAAGATCAGGATTATGTGCATTTTTAGGGCTGTTTGGGTTGATTGTAAGTTGTAATGGGCATCTTGTTTTCTCCACAGGGTTTGCAGGTGAAGGCTGATTATGTTCCTCTGCTTCAGTCTCTGGCCACTTATGGATGGAGGCTTACTTGTGTGCTACCAACTCCTGTAATCAAGACTAACAGGTAATCCCGTTGTCTGACTATTAAAAGGGGGATCAAGTAATCTCTGACATCTAATGACCTCTGTTGGCAGTCAGGAGGAACTGCAGCAACAGCCACTATAATGATGAATATTGTTTTAAGTCAATTTACAATTGTGAACAACAGCTGCAGGATTTCACTGTGTTCCAAGAGGTTAATACTTACAACTATATGTATATATATTGTTTTCTAATTAGTTTAAGCAAGTTTGTAAAGATCTGTTTTGAGAGTTCTACACATTAGAAAGCAAACACTGAATCCCATTTCCCTAATATAACCTAGTATAACCTAAAAATGCTTTATTTTACCACATGTGTGCATAAATCCCATGAGACAGGACCCAATCTGACCCACTGGACAGCTTTAGAAAACATAAAGGAGTGGACAGATTTTGAACTTTTAATTGTATTTTAATTGTTTTACAACTTTTCCTACTAATAAAGTTTGATCTCCCTGCCATAGGGTATACATCTAGCAACAGGTTGTCTCTGTTCCATTAATTGACACACTCGTTGAAAGAGTGCAGGCTTATTTATGGGTTGAACATGTATATAAAGCAAGTAGAAGTTACAGTAAAAGTCCATTTTAAGTATTTATTTATGGGCAAGTACAGAAATTTCTGGAAATTTATACCTCAGTATGACAATTCAAAATATAAATCATACAGAAAGACCCTTTTTTAATGGTTTCTTGCATTTATTTGTTTGAATACTATTTAATTATTATTCGTTATTCAGAATCAAGCAGCATTTTGCTCTTTTTGCTTCATTGAGGTGAAGCTGATCATAACCTTTGCATGAATAATAATATTAATTTCAGTAGGTAGCAAAAGTAGTAACATAGTATCTCACATGTAACAAAAGAAACATCAAATGGAGATCTGGGTCTTGTGTAAAAAGCTTATCGTACAGTTAAAATTCAAATCTAAAGTTATAAACTTGTAGTTATATGCTACATTCCTGTGAAAGCTGGCACATGGTGTGAAATATAATATGCAGAAGTTATTGGACAAAGAAATATGACAGTTCTGGCAGAAATTGACCTAAATCTCTGCTAATGTAGGCTGAGCTTTGAGCAGCGCAGCAGCTGCAGCTCTGACTGTTGATGGAAAATCTCTTCACAGAAATGTAACGGTTCCTCATCTAAGCCTGTGCTGACTCATCACTCATCGCTGCTGTATGAGTGTACATCCGCTTATGGTCAAAGGCCTCGCATGCTCTCAGTCACACTGAAGGGTTCACTTCAAAACAGAGTTTGTTCCACAGCACGCAGAGGCCATTTTTGCCTCCCAATTACAGAATTTTTTAGTCGTTTATATTTTAAAGATTATTGTAACGCAATTTTTAGTTTGTGTGCAACAGATGTTACATGTACGTATGATTCGGTCCTTTCTCGTATTTCAATAACATTGTGAAGACATGAAGCCTATAAGGGATTGTACATCTTCTCAGCATTTCTTGTAAATTACCTACTGATTCATTTGATTACATTTTATTTAACTGACTGACAATGTTAGGGAGAAGAACTTCTGTTGGGGGTGATGTTGAGTTAACTACAGCTAATTCTACTGATTACCTGAAGCCAAACCAAATCTCAGTTTTGAGGGATTTTTTAAAGTTCTGTGCTGTTTTTTGTTTTTGTCATTTTTTTATGAAAACAATAACATAGATGCTAATAACAGCAAAAGATCAACCTCTGATGTGAAAGACAAGAATTCTCAAGCTCCTAATTTAGACATTTTCTCAGCATTTCCTGATTATTTATGTCTCACATTGTAGTTTGTAGCTCTAGAGAAAGCATATGACAGGGTGCCCCAAGAGAGGAACTTTGCAGGGATGGCAAAAAAGTATGTGAGGAAGGTGCAGGACATACATCAGGACAGAGACTCCGAGCCATGAGGAATCTTCTCTGAGCTTCTTCTTATTTGCAGTGGTGATGGACAGGCTGACAGATGAGGTCAGGCAGGAGTCTCTGTGGACTCTGATGTTCACAAGCAACTTTGTGATCAATAGTGAGAGTAGGGAGCAGGTGGAAGAGAACCTGGAGAGGTGGAGGTATGATCTGGATAGAAGTCAGTAGAAGCAAGACAGAATATGTGTGTGAATGAGAGAGACAGGCGTAACAGTGAAGATGCAGGGAACAGATGTAGTGATGGTAGACGACTTTAAATATCTGGGTCAACAATCCGAAGCAATTAAGTGAAGAAGAGAGGGCATGGTGGAGTAGATAGGTGTCAGAAGGACAGCAGCAAGTGTGACAGGGTTGGTGCACAATGTGGTCGAGAGGCCTGCTATAATCTATGAACTGGAGATAATGGCACTTACAAGAAGACAGGAGGCAGAGCTGAAGATTTTAACATTTCCTCTGGGAGAGACCAGAATGGACAGGATTAGAAATAAAAAGATCAGAGGGACAGCTGAGGTTGAGTGATTTGAAGACAAAGTTATAGAGGTGAGGCTCTCTAAGGTTCAGACATGTACAGAGGAGAGATAGTGGATATATTAGACTAATCTGCCAGGCCGGTAAGAAAAGAGGAGGACCACAGAGAAGATTCATGGATGTAGTGAAAAAGGACATGCAGAGGGCTGGTGTGACAGAACCAGATCCTAGGTATACAGTGAGACGAAGGTGGAGACGGATGGATCCACTGTGGTGAACTATAAATGAATCAGCTGAATAAAACTGAAAAAGAGTTCCCCAACCAAAGGAATACAAGGTGCACGAGTCCCCTGATATTACAGAAGAGTGTATGAGGTAGTCCCAAGTCTTTTCCCATGTGATCACAACTGATTTTTTTTTACATGTCACTTTGTGTGATGAACAGCTCAGCAGTGTCCCTACGCATTGTCACTTTTTGCTTACAGATCACATGCAACATGTGCCAGAAATAGTTTGATATGGTATATCCAGCCCCAAAATGCCATGTAACACTAACCTGAGCACAATGTTTCTGTGGCACTACAATAAAACACATCTGTTCAGGTAATCCTTTGAATCACGAGCCATGTCCAGATGCAGGGACAGCACACAAGCGTATCACATACTGTAGGAGTAGTGATCTCGCTGCATTTAGATACTCCCCATCCCAGCTGAAGAATTTTCAAGTGAGCGCGCCATCTTGGGTAAAAAGTTTTAGTCCAAATTCGCTCTTTGTGTCGTGTCCCTCAGCACCAAAGAAAGTGGATGAAATACGAAAAAGACATTAACTCTAGATCATCCCATCTTGATTTGTCAAACTCAGACTGCTGGCATCTCATTTATGCACCCATTTAAATTTAGAAAGCAATTTAATGCAGAGCAAGAGCTGCAGATAACTTACAGAAGAATCACTTAAGAATAATCTCTCTGCATCCAGTATGAGCTTCAGGATGGGCTTGAAGAATGACGTCGGCTGACAGTAATTCTTTTAATGTGCATACAGACACGAAGCATCGTTTTAAGATCAGCTTTGAATAATGTGAAGCTGTCCGTTCGTAATATAGGGTACTTTGATGTATGCAGTAATTCCATGAGTGCAGTTACCGATTGTTTGCTCTGCCCCCACCTCAGCTGGTCATGTTTGTTGTTGTTACACTGCATCGCTGATTAATTACCTCTATTTTTTCATCCTTTGTTTTTTTTCCTACGGCCCCCTCTCTCCTCTCTTTCAAAATGCCACAACACAACAGCACAACATGGCTAATTAATCAGAGTCGGCCTAGATACAGTACAAGACGGCGCTCGTTTCTCTCCCTGCCTGAAAAACATTTTGTGCTCCAAAATAATGGTTGATGATCTATTTCAGATTAGCAATAGTCATTACACTTGTTTTTGTGCAGTCGACTCCTCCATTTTTAAATGCAAAATTTGCAAATGCATGCTTTGCATAGCGTGAGGGTTTCCAGGCCGCACTTCATCTGGAGGGTTCAGATAAGTGTCACTGATCTCAGCAGCGTCTGAAATTAATGCTAACTGGTGCTCAGCGGCTTCTCCACACAACATTAATTCATGTAGTTGTCTCAGAGCATGCGTTCATGTTCCCCACATTCAATTAATGTAGATGGTAATTACATTTTAAAGCCATTAACTACAGTCTTAACATTAACTGGAGGGACAACAACAAGGGAGAAAAAGAAGGTTGAGACAAACTTGTTCATTATTGCAGGTATCTAAACGTATTCAGAAATTAATATCGGGAATCACGTCTTGTTTTACACAGTGTGTTAGTTTTGTGGAACAAAGCTTTGCATGACTGGTGTTTGATTTCATGTGTCAGTTTTTTGTTCTTTTTTTTATTTCAAGAGGCAATTTCCAGCTGAGTTCTGTAGCGGGCTTTTTCCCCTTACAGATGAAGCCACCAGCAGGTACATTTACACATAAAAAAAGGCACAGGCTATTGCTGTGCTGTATAGCTTCAGGTTATAATGGTGCAGCTGACACTGACAGCCAAAAGTAGGTTCAGTAAAGGCCTGTGATTTTCTAAGCCATCCACTCCTTTCTAACTTAATGGGCTGGGGCTTTTTGCTGGAAACTCCAGCTAGTTTTCAGCTTTGATTCACCAGTAAGCCATTCAGCATTCTTGACAGCTTAGAAAATAGCTTATGTATAAATGGTGGAAGGAAAGAGGTAATGGAAAAAAAGAGGTTGTGGTGGGCTTTGGATGGTTTAGATAGTAAGCCTTCTGCTAAAGGAGTCTCAAGTCTATTTGATGTTGGGAAGGGGAAGATTTGTAGTGGGCTCCTAAGGTCCTGCACTGATCATAAACCTGCCATCTTTCTTCAAGTGCAAACTTGAGCAGGCAGCTTAAGTTTAGAAAGCATCCGACTTTTATGTGCATGTGCTATTGAGCCTGTGGCAGATACTATCACAGGACATCTCTCCTTTAAAGCCATATCCAATGATAGCAAGAGAAAATGGATTGAATAACAGAGAAACAAACAATAAAACTGTCACAAAACAGGCTGTCACATGAGATAAGAGTTAGAACTGAGCGGGCAGCTATTTACTAAGAGCACAATGGGCTGAGAAAGGGGCTGTGCATGACAAAATATGAGCAGACTGAAGAGTGAATGTGTGAGACAGGAAGCCCACTCAGAAACAAATCTGCATTTTCTGCCACAATTAATCTGTCAGTACTGTGCGAGTACTTCTGCAGATTATCCTTCTCAGAACACAGGAGTGAGACATGTGCATGGAAAGAAGGATTATGTCGGGGGAATACCGAAATAGAGAAGAAATGCGTGTTTAGAGCAGCAGAACATGTTCATAAGTTGCAAAAAGGGAGGCTGTCTGCTTACATGTGATCTGCTTTTCTGCATCTTTCAAAGGCAAAGTGGAGAAATGACACTGACAGATGACAGCAGGAAAGAGGTTGGGCTACAAATGTGTGCCTATATCCTTAAAATGTCAGATAAGGGTGTGAAGCATGAGCAGTGGCCGGCAGTTATTTAACTATCTTGACGAATGGTCAAAATGAGTGCGAGTTATCAGCATTTTACTCCAATCAGTTGTGCACATTTATCTTTGATTAAGAAAGCACTTTTTCCAGCACGCCAAAAAGAAAAAAATATTGAAATAATAAAATTCTGTCCGTGCGTTGCAGACTTTCTAAATGTTTAAACGTTGATAAGTAAAATGTTTTTTCCAACCATTTCAGCTGATGGTCTGTTCTCTCTGCCTTTCTCTTTTTGACCCCATGTCCTTTAGTGATGGAAGTCTGTCCACCAAACAGATTGTTTTCCTGCAGAGACCCGTTTTAGGCCGAAAGAGGAGGGAATCAAAGGTACGTGACCTCACATTCCTCTTTGTATCTCTTGGATATCGTGGGGTCTCCCACTAGTCATTCTGTCACCTGCATCATCATACATCCAAGGTCAACATCACCTTTTGCTACCTCCAGTTCCACAGCTGTTTTTGTTTTAGCTGGCCAACACATGTTGGATAAATGTGAACCAGCGCCTCTCTGCTTTAGATATAAGCACCAGACAAGTGTGTTGTTTTGGGGAATGAGGCTTATAATTCTTTCTTGGCTAGCCTAAATAACAGTGATAACCTTTAAAGCTAACCTTTGTCTGCAGTGGAATGAATCTATGCTGATGCTTTCTGTGACCCGAATTTAAACTGCCATCACAACAACAAATTTAACAGACGAGAAGAGTCAGGGAATTGCTATCGTTAACAAGATTTTTTTGTGCTTTTTCCGTGCAGTTTATCACTATCCCTGCAGTGTGTGTGAACCCTTCAGAAGTTGTTCAAGTAATTGAGGACATATTGCATTCAATTTTTGCCTGTTTGTTTGGTCAGTGCGAAGGCCTCAAGGCCACCAATAATTCCCCTCACAATAGCCTCAATTTCCTTCTCTGCATCAATGAGACTTGTCTGAATTAGCTAGTTATCCCAGCGCTATATTAGATCTACTGTGATCCATTCTTAATTAAGTCTGCTTGCACTGCTTTGTGGCCAAAAGCATATTAGCAGAGTTACAATGCATTCCACTAACGTGCTAATGTAAATGTTTCAGAAATTAATCTTCAAGCCCCGAAGCAAGTCCAACAAGAACTGCGTCAAAGATACTGCAAAAAATAAGAAGAAAAAGAAAACAAAAGTTGAGAAGGATACAGAAGATCTCAAGCCTCTTGACGACAGAGAGAAGGCTGAGAAGGAAGAAGATAAGAATAGGGATGAAAAGGTGAATACAGCAGAGGGAGAGACAGCAAGACAAAGTGAGACAATGACAGAGAGAGAGGCAAGGTGCGAGGAGGATAGAAAAACTGATGATGGTATTGAAATCAGTATTGAGACTGTCACAAAGAAAGATGGAGGAGCATCGGCAAGAGACAACGGAGTGGAAAATGGCACTGAAGAAGAAGCACTAGATGGAGAAGGATCAAAAGTGAATGGAGGGCCTTCTGAAAACAGAGAGTTCAAGGAAGTGATGAAAACTGTTGCAACTGTCGAGAGCAAGACCAAAGAAAAGGAGGATGAGGGCAGAGCGGAAGTTGAAGTTGTGATAGAAAATGGGGTAGAGACGGATGAGGAGAAAGATGAAGGTGGAGATAAAACAGAAGAATCAGTACGCACTGAGATCATTGCCAAGGAGATTGTGGTTGATCCACAGGCCACATGTCAAAGCCCAGAGGAGACTCAAGAGTAGCCCCAGTTGTTAAAGTTAACGTTCATTCCCCACCCTACCTCTCAAAGTCCCATTCTAAGAACTGGTTCCCAGTGTTGTCCCTAATCCAAATTAACGGGGCTTTGGTCCCCATCGCTGCAGCATTCTCCAAACCTCCCATCGCCCATTGATGATAACCCCAACATCCTAACTCAGTGTAGCTCGGAAAGAACTTCGTTTAAAACCACACATACTGAATGTATATACTATCTAAAACAGGAAATGCTGATGCGGGGTAGTCAGGGTCGCGTCACTGGATGAGGACGACCAGAGCACTGAGAACGATGCCAAAATCAGAGCGTGTGCAGAATGAAGCTAACGTCTAAAGGCCTGGTCACCCAGCATTTAAAATGTTTTAAAATATGGGTTCATTTTGATTACTGGATTTGTTGTTCGCAAGGACTGTTGCTGTTGACCAAATTCTTAAGAGTAAGATCAAACACTGTCTTGGACTCACTGCTAAAGACATTCCCCAAAGAAGCTTATAGGTAGCTAGCCCTCTAAATTTACATGAATTTAGCCTCATCTATCAGACCGTAACCTGCTCCTGATAAACTGAATGGTTTGTTGACAGTTTTAGTGAAGGGATTTATAATGTAAATGCACCTTTTGAACAAACTAAACGAACTTGTTTTCTTATTAGCGGCCAACCTAAGTTATATTTAGAATGGCTGCTAGCTTAAGAGCTTTTTTCACGCTCTCAGTGATGGTTTAAAAAGCTGACCAACAGGGAGCAGACAGCCCAGACGATCTAAAATGATAAATGAAATGAAAGAAGCTGATTTTAGTTCATGTGACTTAAATAATGCATTTAGGTAACACGCTAGCAGCTTCTCAACAAGAACTGCTGCTACTGCATGTTGCTAATCTTCTAAAATCAGGCATCCAAAAATTAATAGATTCATTTTTTGTGCTACTTCCTGGTGCTCCCAGGCCTTTGACAAGGCCAGGGCCTTTGCATTGTTTGCATTATTATTATTCTTGTTGCAGTCCACTTGCAACGTTTCAAATAGGGTTAAATAGTCCTAACAGAGAGAAAACAGAGCATGGTGAGCTTTTCCTGTCTTACAGCGATAAAGTTACCTGTTTGACTAGCTCTCACCACTTTGTGAAGCTGTGAAAACAGCTTGTCTGTCTCTTTAACCCATCTGACAATGTAAAGGGCAGTTAGGCTTAGAAAAACATCCTAAGTCATCCCAAACCCAGTTCTTGTGTGAGCTCGGATGTTAAGGGATGAGAAAGCTCATAGAGGTGATGGGAAAGGCATTTGTTGCGTCAGGCAATCCAAAGTAGGCTGAACAGATAATTGTTTACGCTGAGCTCTAAGCCATCAAGTGCTTCAAACAGAGCCGATAATCACTCTTTGGTGTGCTCACCTTGCATACAGAATGTTCCATATTCAAAGCCAAGCTAGATAAGGATGTGAAATTCAGCTGAATGTTTGCACCTCGGGGGCAGAACTCATATTCAGAGTTAGCTTTTACATGCAGGAGATCTATTCCTGCGCAAAGTTGCATTTTTAATTACATTCCAGTCAGTCGCTGAAAATGAAAGTAGTTGTCAGTGTGGAAACGAGGTTAAGCTGCGTGGTCAGAACATGTTGTAGCCTTGTTGTTTATTGAGACCAGAATTGAGAGGTAGAAATTGAAATAAAGAAGAAGGCTGCAGTGAAAGCGAAAGACCACAGAGCATAAGAGAGTCAAATAAAAGAAATGAATAGGCTCATTTAAAGTAACAGCCGTTTGTGTCCCACATTCCCTGTTGAGACTTCCTTCATTATTTTACCTCCAGCTCTTTAAGCACCTCTTACCAGACATCATTTCTGACAATAACCAAGTCCTAATGTGCTGTTTCATGGCATCGTGTAGCTTTCCATTTTAAAAGGTGGAACAGGAGGGGAGGGAAGTGGCAACATTCACGGTGCGAAGCTCTCATTAGCTCACTAATGGATTTTGTCAGTGGGGTATCTGTCAGTAATCATGCATTTATAATGGGGGGTCACTTATTGGGAGGAGGTATTGACAGCAAAACACCTCAATGTGAAGCAAATAGCCTTCATATTAACAGTGATGTCATGGGGAATCATTTGCACTGAGGAGGAAGAGTTAAAAAAAAAAAGTTACATTCTGCAGAGAACTCACACACATCTCATCACAAAGATGTCAGAAAGCCTATTTATTAAAGCGTTAGCGTTTGATTTATAAAGAACTTAAACTACCTTCTGTCCGGCTTTATACAGAGTATAATTTGTCACAATTTGGATATTTTGTTTTATGAGAATAAATGACAGCTTGGTCAAGAAAAATGGATCCTTCCTGGAGAAGAAACTCTTCAATTACACACAAGTAAGATTGATTATGCTGAATAAGTGCTCTCCTTTCAGGAGATTAATCCACCCGCCGCTGAGATTTTTCAATGTAAAATGGCAGATGTTTTTGTGTAGAGTAGAATATAAAACTGTGACCAGTTTAGCCTTATCACTATACTGTAAATGGCCCACAGTCTGCTATTAGATATGTCTTTTAGAGGCACCATGGTGATTTAAGTGTTTGTTATAGTCAAACAGGAAAGTTTTGCTACAGTCAGTGTTGGTATTTTGAAGATGTTGTTACATGTTTTATTGCTGGGATTCAGAACGACAGGATAAAGGTGTGTGTCTATATGAAGGTATTATATTTTGGATTCATTCTTAACATGTTTTGAACATGTGTTTTTTTTATTGTGAATGTTCTGTTTTTGGACATTTTTATTGTGGGCTTTGTGTTGCCTCTGCTAAAGCTTGCAAAAACGTATCGCTGACTGACGCTTCCAGCTACCTCCCGAGGGCCGTTGTGGGTTTTGAACTGAGGGGTCGCTGCATGCGTGACCCCCCCCCTGAAGCATATGCTCCTTGTCCTCTCGCCCTCCGCTATGACGGAGACCAGAACTGTGAGCGTGAGGTCATCGCTAATGGCAGATGAGGTCAAGGGTCATGTTTGAGCCAGAATGGATTTTCCACAGCTGTACACAGGAGTTTGCACGAGCACGTGACAAATAACCACTCCGATACTGAATGAAGATATGAAGTCACATTATAGTATTCTCTGTGGTATTTTCTTTTCTTCTCCTTAAACATCATTGACTCAGCTGCTTTTGACTGTTTGAACTTTAATAAGCATAATAATAAGCGAGAAATATTTAATGCCACCTCTTGTATCAGAGCAGCTGCCGAGCAGATAAGACTCAGCTGTCACTTTCACGGTTTTAGTCGGAATACGATAAATATAAATTATGAAAGGCAATACCAAATGGCATCTTTTGATAGCAGACAAGCTCTTTATGAATATTTGAGAAATTCCCCTGTTAAATCCTGGTCAGCTTATTTCCTCAGATTGAATCCATTTTTTCTTTCTCCCCGGCGTCACGCTAAACACTTTAACCGTCATCTATCTGTTTTACGAATACGAATTTATTTCAGTGCTTCTTTCTTTTGCCTTTTTTGCATGTCTGCACATTTTTAATCTAAAAACTGTGACATATATTCCCCTTTGGCATCCTGTGAAAACACATAGATCATATCCGTCTTTATCTACGGGAACAGAGTTTGGAAAAAGAAAACGATGAGATGATCTCAACTGACACGAGTGCTTTGCGACTCCCACTGCATTCCGGTTGTTCATCCACAAATATGGATGATCATGACCTTGACAAAAAGTTACAGCCGGCCCTGTATCCGTCCATCCAGTGTGAGGCCGTGGCCTTAGGGGGCTCCATCTCCCCCTGATAAGGGCTGATTGGTTGCTGTGCAGTCTAACCTCTGACACGAGTACACTCCAGAGACTCTGGGTAATTGTGATTTTTGTGGTCTACAAAAACAAAACAAAAAAAGAAGGAAAAAAAAAACCAGAGACAGCAAGAGAAAAGTGAGATAGGATCTGACACTTCATCAGTTAAATGATGTTGAACCGTGTTAACTTAGCCGTCCGTGAAAAGAAGGAGATCTAATGTTGTTATTAAATATACGTCCGCAGCCCTCTCCCCTTTCGTGTAAGGAAAGGTAACATATTGTCTTATATCAGCATAATTGTCTCTGAGCCTCAGTAGTGGCGCTGGTGCAATCATTCTTGGTAATGCTGTAAAAAGGAAAAAAAAAAAAAAAAGTGTAATTGTTTTTTTTTTTTTGTTTTT
>VOQK01007420.1:22790-32832 GCA_015052645.1 Benitochromis conjunctus | reverse complement strand
GCGTAATGGTTCATTTCCTGTGTGCTACTATGGTGTGAAACGGGCAGAGTAGAAAAGGCAGAACATGATTTAATAGGATGCCGTCATTTATTCGTTTTTTTTTTTCTGTGTTGTCACTTTAGCTTGCTCACAGCCTCTGGAAAATGTATTCTTAGATTTTTGTCTCTGATGTGAGTTTTTTTTATCACCTCAGCTGCCATCTTGAATGTTGAGTATCTTTGATCATGTGCCGTTGTCTCTTGCATTGCTATCGAGGAAGAAACAAAGTATTCTTTATCTTTGTATGTCAACATTCCTATTGTTCATGACATGTGTACAATTTGTATATTATAAAATGATTTATATTTAATGTGTACACGTGTCCGTGCTTCTTTTGTGTGAAAGTTTTAAAGGAGCCTTGCTTAGTGACACAGCTGCAAATAAATGGTAGCTTAGGGGTGAACGTGCCAAAGCCTTTTTTATATATTATACTTTATCTCGAAGTTTGACTTATATATTTATTCAAATAAAATAGTGAAATAGTAAACTAGTGAAGTGCAAAAAACAAAACAACACCCACTTAGTATTCTACTAAAACCCAGCTATGATATGGCCAAAGTCTTTCTCGAAGCACAGTTATTTCAGTTCACAAGATCAAACCTTATCCTAACCATAACATTAATTTTAAAAAGCCCTTTTCTCCAAAACTTTCACTTTTTCTATGTTTGTACAGCATTTTGTATCATTATGGCTTTGTTATGACTCCTCCTGTAGGCCGACAGTCAGAGCTCTTCATTAAAATTTCATGAAGATTCAGGTTGCAGATACAGTAAAACATAAGTACACTTACCTCCATCTGTCCTCCTATAACAAGTAGATCTATTTGTCACCACACCGCAGAAACTGCCATGAACCCCAGATGTGCGCTTGGGGAAAGTCCTATAGAGAGCCATTACACTTCCTATTAATCCCATTGTATAGAAATTGGCTGCAATTTAGCCAGGACTCAGCAGGGGACACTCGTGAGGTTGTGCAAATTGGAAATTCATGAATGGAGATAAATAGCTAAAATAATATTTACATCAGCTCCCAAACAAAAGGTTTGGAAGCCTGTTTGTCATTCTTTTTTTAACCATTCAGAAGTCAAGATTCTGGGTTATTATCTCAACGTTTAACTGAAACATCTGAGAAAATAATTGGAAATTTCAAGTGAGTGTAAAATAAAAATAAAAAATTCTGGTCAAAATTCAGTAGCAGAAACTTCCATTTTAAAAAAAGCCCACATTTTATACATCATATAGTTTTGTGAATGCAGCATTGATATGTGAACTGAAATACAACTAATGGGCTTTTTGTTAAAAAAAACACAAAATGCTAACAGTGCCCCCAATGAAAGGCTAGCTTTCTGCTAAACATGCTAATGCATGCACAGCTGTGTGTAAGAAGCAGGACATAAGGTGTGGTTGTCAACAGTGACTGCTGTCACTTAGTAGGAAAATCAAAATTGCAGATGGTGCAATGTAGCTCATTGTATAAACTGTCTTGAGCACCTTTGCTAAATTAAAAAAACTCCCCACAGAATATACAGTTTTAGGCAACAGCTCGTGCAGAAAATTCTTGCAGGCAGGCCCTCCTTTGAATTTAGAAGTCCAGTGAGTGGGAGCTTTCCTGTTTCAGTTCCTGGTGATTGGCTCATTGATGGGAAGAAAGCGAAAGTGAATCCTCCCATTCATCTATTTTCTTAACCACTTGTTCAATTCAGGGTTGCCGCTGGCGCTTGTCCCAACTGTCACAGGCCAAAGTAGCAGAGTACACCCTGATTCAGGTTGCCAGTCTGTCACAGGGCTAACACAGAGAGAAAAAGCCATCGACGCTCATATTCACACCTTTGGGTCTTTTTAGAATCGCCAGTTAAATTAACAAGCATGTCTTTGGACTGCAGGAAGGCACAGGGAGAAAATGAAAATGTTACACAGTTTGTGCTGTGAGGCAACTCGCCTAACCACTTCACACTGTGACTAAATTCTTCAACTCCCATTAGGGATTCTTTGAGTGCCACGTCTATCTCTTAAAATGTCTCCTATACCAATTTAGTTATTCAATGTAAGTTTCCTCTACTGTAAAACTCAGGCTACAACTCTGAGAAAAATGTATCTGACCACAAAATATTTCAGCAGAATGTTAGAAATGGGAGTTTAATATTTCAAATCACACCTGAAACATGAGGATACTCATACATAGCACAAGTCACGCTGTGGCATATAGACATAACATCTACTTGTAAATGGCTTTCAAAGGGTACTAGCAGCAGAAACGAATTTAAGCCTTCCAGCCATGCACGCACACCCTGCAGAATCATGAAACACAGTGGTTGTCCTTCATAAAGTGCTCTGTGTCAGAACCCAGAGAAGAAGTTATTCCGAACGCAGAGTTCTAGCGCTGCACAAGGACAGTCCATCCTTGGAGGACTACAGAAAGACATGAAATGACAACTTCAGGCCACTGAACACAGAGAAAATGTTGAAAGAAGCATAATGCAGCAGAGAATTATAGCCTCATATTAAGATTTTCTCTATGTGAACGGATCATTTTTAAAGTTCTGCTCCATCTGGTTATTACCTTCATTACTGCGAGAACCTTAGAATAGATCAATGTGATAGTTATTACACACTAACACCACAAAAATACCACTTGTCTTGTTCTTATATCAAAACAACCCAATTCAGGCTGAAAACTGCCCCTATGCATCACAGTATCACATAAAATCTCTGACCGACACACATTATAATAACCCCATGGTGCTTCTGAGCTGAACTATATTTACAGTTGATTCAACACAGCCGGTGTGATCTATAAGTCATGAGCTGAGAGCCCAGGCGAGAGTAAGGTCATTAGGAGGAAGGCTTTGCCTTCAACCAAAACACCATATCCATTCTCCTCACTGCAGGACGCATTAATGGCTCTTGAGGCAGATTGGGGACCCACTGGAGAGCCACTAAAATGGCAAGAAACACAGTGATCCTGTGGTTTGTATATTAAACTTGTGACCTCAGGGTGCTACATCCACAAGGTTCCACTCCAGGGCCCACAGGTAATGATATAAAACAGTTTGCTGAGGGAAGCACTTTTTTTGAATAATGAAGTTTCTCTGTGGCTTCCGAAAATGTTGTTTTCATGCATGTGCTGGAGGATGCTGTAACGGTGTTCAGGCAGGGGTTGACGCTGTTCCAACGCAGACTGCAGGTCTCTGTGCCCAAAGGGTCTCTGGAGTGGGGCCTACAGCTCTGTAGTGGTTTCAGCTTTGGACTGATACATCTAGAACTCACAGGATACAATTGGAGGACAATGTTTATATTGGATGTGTCTTGCTATAAAACTCACTGTTACAGGTGAGATATGGGTTAAAGTCCCTTTCAGTGCAGCACTGCCATCTAGTGACTAACTGAGGCCTAATGCAAAGAGAAACTATTTTCAAAATAGACTGAACGCCTAAAGGTTTTGTTAGCGTTGGTGCTGAAATGATCAGTTAATATTATTTGATTGAAAAAAATCCACATGTTCATCTTTTCATCATATGAAATTCTTACAAAGAAAGAATCTACACAAACATAATGTCCAGACTTTAACTTGAAATATGTCTAAAGGGACACTTTAACAGTCTATAACCAGAGCCATTTTCACACACTGCAACCCTGGACTTTTTGTTTTCAGAGAAGCAGAGATTACCCAGCAGAGGTGCATGTCAGAATGTGAACGCCTGATTGAGTGAGAATGGACATTAAACTGCCTTTAACCTGCCAGCTCCCTGCTACAAAGTCTGTGTGGTGTCCAGTTTAGGCCATGTGAGAATAGAGCATTTGTGCAGCACGCTCATATGAAAAAATACTCACTACATGTGAGAGAGGACAGCTGTGGACAATATTCTCACCGGACTCGACATTCATGCAAAAAGAAAGATTAACTACTAATTATGGTGTACGGTAAATTTAACCTTATATAAAATATTTAAAAGGACTTCAAAATCTGGACTTAAAGGCGGTTTCTCTTTTCCTTTAAAAGTTGCGTAACTTTATTTGAATATTTATTGTCGGAACAATCACATTGAAGGTCAACTCTTTCAACCCAAAGTGAAATCTTTCCTCAAACCTACCTGTGATGTTTTGCCCAAGCGGCAACATCCGCAGCCATAAAAGCCAATGTCTGAGTGCCAGAAACTGCAGGTCCTCCAGGAGGCATTTGAGGCTGACTCCAAAAGCAAGTTAATCCCCAGAGACTCCCATGTTAAAATGTTCAACTTTACTGCTTTGAAAACATTTTTACACACACACACGCACACACACATACAAACAAAAACAACACTTTGGGCCTCTATGGATCATTTACTCCTTCAGAATAACTCAATAACTTCAAGCCAGTACACAGAACGTCTCCACTGTGTTAGTGCTTTTTGAAGCACTTTTAATGGATTATCTGATTTACATTATGACTCAATGTTGCACAGACCATCTAAGAAGTTTATGCTTTATTTTTGCAAAGTAAAAAATTGCAGAGTAAAATTCTACTCTGTGGCCAATATGTGTGTCTGCGTAGCTGATAACTTACCCGTTTTACAGTAGCTTCTTGCTACAAAACACCTAAATGCTAATGTCCAAGATCATATTCAGGGTATATCTTTCACATGGTTTTGTATTCAGTGGGTTATAATCAGTGTGATGACTCAGTGATTGCTCAGGCTGGAGAACCTATTGAATACAGCAGCAGTTTTAAAGCTTTATCCAACCAGCAACTAAGGTAACTAAGTAAGAGTAAAAGGTTTTTTTTCTTGGGGGGTCTGAGTCTGGCTGCATAGAATCGAGTTTATAGTGACTTTCACAAGAGAGATGTTATTCAGTTTTTTGCACCTTTTGCACCATATATTATTTCCCTTTACTTTATAGACATTTAAGGGAAAATGCAAATGATGTATGAGATGTATTTTTACTTTAAACACAACTATATGCCATGTGACCCCTCCTCCTGTCGAAGTCAGCATCTCTGTTTTTCTGACGATCCCAACAAGCGCACTTGAGCATCAGACTCCAATAAGTACACTTTGAAGTTAGATATGAGTTCAGCACTGCTGTATTAATTATCACAACCAAGAGGCACTATGTAGATGAAGCCTACGTGAGAGGCTGTAATCACTTTTCCTTGACTTGCAAAATCTTCTGAAAACCATTACCTCGGAGTTTGATAACGTCCTCGACTTCCCTCCCCAACCCTCCTTACGCAGTCTGTGTTAGCAGATTAACTGCTCACCGATTAATTAGCAAAATTACCTCTGTGTGTGCCAATCGGTGTCTTATCAACCTTTGTCAGGCCTTAAACTGTAAATTAATTAATACTCCCTCTCTTGTCGTTTCTTAATTACCTTAGTTCCAGCAGGAATTCTAGGAAATGGCTGTGTCAGCGACTCATGCTTATTATGACTTTACTGCAAGCTCATTGGTTCATTTGACAGGATATGAAAACATGCAGCTGATGAGGGGATGACATGGTGGATCTTCAGATGAGGGCTTGATCTGAGGCAGAGCTCCCTAATCGTTTTGTTTTTGATGTTGAAGGTGACACTCGGCTATGTTTTTGACAAACTAAAAAAAACATAAGACATTGCAGGTTCTGGAAAAACATCACGGAGGACGTCACATTTCAGATGAGCTTTTTTATTATTTGTCTTCTTTGAGTTTTAGACGTTGGCTTGAGCTTCTCAGCTGACAATCACTGTGAATAAAAAATATGAATCATGCATTTATAAAGCAACAGCAACATTTTGTATACACGACCAGTTATGTGACATTTAAGTATTTCACTTCTAGCTTCATCACTTTGCTTTTCTAGCAACTTTTCTAGCAATAACTAATTTGAGTATTCGATTGTGAAGAACTTTACACATACAGAGAAAACCCAGTGATTCAAAGTTTCGCTGTGAGCAAGCATTTGGTGACAGTGGAGAGAAAAAACTACCTTTTAACAGGAAGAATCCTCCAACAAAACCAGACTCTGTCACAGCAGCCATGTGCCATGACCAGATGGTTTACAGCAAACGAAAAGGCTAAACTCTCGTCACCGTCAACAAAATGAGCTGAAATTTCAGCCAAGCTCTACTGAATAATACACCTCCACTGTCTTTCAGATCATATGGTACAAAGAATGGCTGGAATTCAGCAAGTAACAGTGGCAAGTTATTAATGTAAGCAAGAAAATGTGCTGTACACTTTCCTGCTCATTACATGTTTTTTCTTACTAATACTGACTTGTGAAATATATCAGAATGTTTCTAAACGTGTGAACATCTGGCGGTAAAGTTTCTCAAGTAGTCAAACCTCCATCTCCATCGTACAGAAACATCTGGAGAAAATTTCATAAGATCATCAAAAGCTCTTAAGCTAATTAGAAATCCTGAGGCAGAGTCACTCAGCTGGCTGTGATTTTGAAAACACTCAAAACGCCACATCTGTAGTGTTCTGGGATACAGACATGTTCTCTGTTGTTTGTTGTTGTTGCACATATGTGCAAAGGCATCATCTGAAAATAGCTTTTTTTTGCAACTTTTTGCAATTTCGTTGCTCCTGATTTCACTGAGCTTTGTGAGAGGCTGGACATTATGGTTGTAGGTTAGAGTCAAGGTTGCTGATATTGGTGGTAGTATTTCAATAGTGTTTAGGTAACTTGGTTTGGTAACATGTCTGGAATACAATTCTTCTCACTTCTACAGATCACCTAAAATATAGTCCTTTACACACACATTCATGTGAATCTTGACAATGTATGTGTAACCAAATAGTCTAAGAATTTAACCTCTACCTTACCTGCTGAGCTGCACAGCAGTGGAAACGCACATCATTCAGGGTGGAGTCGTCCAGGCCATACTGGTATTCTTCCATCTTGGTCTCGATGCCACAGATCCCTCCCTCAGGGCATTCCTGACTCCAGTGGCCGTACTCTCCCCATCCAATGCCGGGTGCCTCCAGCGTTGGGTTACTGCTGCAGCGGAACCTGATGCTGTTGACGGCCGTGTCGTCGCCAAACAGACCCTGATGGGATTCAACGCGGATCTGGAAAGAGGTTAGCACGCCGGTAGGGCAGTACTGAGGCTGGGACCAGTCACCGAAGCTGGGCAGGAACAGATTAAATGAGGGAAAATGAAGGGGAGAAAAATAAGCTTGACATTTAAACATCCAAAAACATATTTATGATTGTGGCAGAAGCAATGCTTTCTTTTCCTCTCTGAACATGAAGCCTCCAGCATCCTGCTGCTTCCAAAGAATCTGCTGTTGAAAGGAAGCACCTTGTACCATAAAAATTACTAAATATCACACAGACCATTAGAAAGTGTGTATAGCTCCAAACTCAACATTTTGATTATACATCCTGACATAAAACTTGTACAAATGAGGCCACTTTGCAATAAGACACATTAAGTATTTATTAGCTGTACCTACATAATAATAGTAATAAGTCTGTTGTGAGACAGATTAAAGGAGATCCTCACAACAGACAGAATCCAGACTGCTGGTGTAGGTGGCACAAGCAATCAACGCCATCAGAAATATGACCACAGGGATTTATACTTTTTCTGCTGTGTGATTTTTACACATAAATGACTTAAATATCCTTTTTATGTTTGTTTTTGCTGATCAAACAATTGTATATGATCCATGTATGACTGGTTCAAAAAACTAAAGGCAGAAGGCACAAATTGTAAATGGACAAGGCAACGAAAGGAATGAGTAGCACACACACAAAAAGACACTCAGACATGAAGGCTCACATTATACATGAAGATACACACACGAGAAACTAGAAACACAAAGAAAGACAACGAAACAACAAATGTAACAGGGACCAGAACACAAAAAATACATGAAAAACGTGTCAGTGTGCACCTTCAGTCTGCTTTCAACACTCTTTGATCAAGCACTCCTTAACAACTATTTATTTTAAATGCAAATTTGACCATTTGCATGTTCTTCACCTCTCCTCTTGACTCCGTCTATCGTGCAGTTTTAGCCTTAAATGGCACCCTTATTATTTTTGCTGTACAAATACCGTAGTACATTTAAACTATCTGGCTCTAAAATTAAAATCAAACAAGTCTGTTTAGAAAGAATTGAAGGCTGTCTGTATTGTTTCACCCATAAATCTGTCTGTCTGGTTGAGATTATGAAAATACGCTGTACTGCCACACTTCTCCCTGAACACTGAACAGCAGTGAACCCTCGTCTATCACAGTAAATCACACCTTATCACATCTACTGCTCATTATTCTCTATATGCAAAGTTTGGATGGACTTCCTTACACTTAAGAAGAAAGAGCCCTTTCGTGTTATTTATTGATGGAGATCTGCTTTTGAAGCTTTCAAACTACCTCATATTTTGTCTCTCATTTAAATCTGGTCCAACAGATATTCCACATGTGCATTAACTTTGGTAAAACTGGTGTCCTGTACATTTTCACATGGAAAGAAATGCAGTCTGTCCTCAAGTTAGAGATATATATGCCTCTATCCTCCACTGCAACACCAACCATTTCTGCATGTCGTCTTTCAGTGCATCCATGAATCTTCTCTGAGGTCGTCCTCTTTGTCTCCTGCCTGCCAGCTCCAAACTCGACACGTTTTGCCCAATATATCCAAAATCCCTCCTCGTCACGAGTCCAAACCATCTCAGCCTCACCTCTCTATCTCTGTTTCCAAACTGCTCGATCTGAGCTGTCCCGCTGATGTTTTCACTTATAATCTTGTCCATCCTGATCACTCCCAGTAGAAATCTTAACATCAACTCTGCCACTTCCAGGTCCACCTCCTGACTTTCTGTTAGTGCCACCATCTCCAAACCATAGATCACAGCAGCAATCTTTCTTGACTTTCATTCCTCTCTCTTCCACCTGCTCCCTATTCTCGCTACAGATTACAATGTCATGTTTTTTATTATTACTACTATTATCGCATAAGTTACTCACATTTTGTGTTTAATATGTTGTTTAGTTGCCCATCTGTCAGTAGAGAGTTTCTGGAGAATTTCGTTTCTCTGTGATGCTTGAAAAATAACCATAATGAGAATATTCATAAAATAATCTAAGCATGTTGCTCTTTCTAATATATTACATTTAATACATTTTTAATACATATTTGATTTGTGTCTATTTATTTTGCACATTTAATCTTTATTGTGATTTTATTCTTATTTCTTTTAGTTCAAGGTATTATAAATGAACTTGTATTCCTGGTATAGAGAAGTACTGCAGACATTATGGACATTATTTAAAAATTGCTTTTACATATGTTACAACTAACCTAGACTAAAACACCTTTAAATTTCATCATCTGACAACCCAAATTGTAATTCATGGCTTATAACTGAGACTTAATGCATGAGTAAATAATTCAAATAATAAAGGCAAATATTAAATTTGACTTGAGATTAGTGCGCTTCACGACTGCTTACTAGCCAGTGTGGGACTCAATGGTGTACAGGAAGTTGCGGTTTCCATCTTTTGCGCAGACAAGGCGGATCCCATTCAGAGCAGTGTCATCAAGCCCGTACTGGTTAGACTCCACCTGAGAAAACAGAGGACAGTTCCCAGAAGCATCAGTTCAGTTTGTTATCTCCTCCTCAGTAAAGCAGCTGATAAATTAAGGATAAAAGTTCAGGTCAGGTTACACAACACTTTCAGGTTACACTTTCATCTTTGCAGAGGAGTATCAGAAGCAGCAAGAGAACTCCAGTATCTACACCGCATGCTGTTTAATGCACAAAAAAGATTTATGCTTTCATCTTCATCTATACGAGAATCATACAAGGAAGAAATCATCAGGCCAGTGCGGAGATGATGAACAATTAAATTTATAGTAAATATGATCTGTGAACCAAAATTTGATTTTCAATTACAAGTTTATTTACCTCAAGTTCTGAAAACAGTTCTCCTCTTATACTCAGAATAAGATCAATTTTCCAATTCATTTGATAAAATAAAGAAAATAAACTAAAGGCCCATCAAAAGTCAATCAAGAAAACAAATGAA
>VOQK01007414.1:3562-20963 GCA_015052645.1 Benitochromis conjunctus | reverse complement strand
TAACCCTGTGTTTAGTGGTTTGACTGCATACCTTAAGCACTTTCCAGTTCTTATGGCAGGCTTTTTCCTGCATATAAAAAAACCCAAAAAAGTGTGCCACCCACAACAGTGGTTTTACTTTCCAGTTTCCAAAAATAAGACAAACTCACCAGTACTGTGATTAAATGTTTTTAACCAGATTTACTGAGGCTTAAATACATTTTGGTTTATAATGTAGCCAAAAATAACAGGAAAAAAATATATAGGCTAACAGAGTCTTTAAATTAACTACATGTGAACTAGTTGTGTTTGCATGTGTAGTGGCTGTGTAAGGCCCATTTTAACTCTGGGGAAAACCCTGTGTAATAATCAACATGAAACTGTAACCAGATGCTAGTGCAGTATTAAAATTGGTATGATTAAGCCCATGATTGCTCTTTGGTCTATTACAATGGCTGCTGTTGCACTAGATGGACAAAAATCCTACAGTTTCACAACACTCTGTGCAGGAGTTTAGTTTTGAGACACGAATTTGGCACAAGATGACAAAGCAAATCATGCCAAGCTCCCAGAAGACTGAAGAATGTTTTCTCACTGGTGAGGTTCAAACATGAGCTTGAAAGGGAAAATCAAACACTATTGACTAATTTTATACTGTGTGTAGTGTAGATAAACCCTGGGTGTGGGTGGATATGTTAGAGTAAAATCAATTGGATGACTAAATTATGGACAAAATGGCTGAGTCATATGCAAAACCTGAAGCTGCTGCTTTTGGTTTGCTGCTGGTCTGACTTTGGTGAGAGTGGGTGCCCCTCCAAACTCCTCCCAAAGTTGAAGTACTAGCGATGGACTGTGACGAGTGTCCTTATCTGCTTCTGCACACACTCCTGCTGTACATGGCAATCTCACACACACTGCATGTTGTTTTGAAAGAGAGACGGACACGCACGACTCAGTCACATCTGCACTTATTTGTTCAGTCCTTCTCATGCTCACCTTACCTCATGTCTGTCATGCTTACCTTACACCAAATGGGGGAATTGAAGCAGGAAAAATGCAGATCACTCACTTGCATTCGCTGGGTCTCCAGGCTATTTATTAACAAGGTCTGTTGGGAGTTGAGAGACACTGGCATGTGCTCCCAGCACTGGCGTCATCTTGCTCGGACAAGCCCAGAGGAATTGGGAGTGTTTTGAAGAATGTTGCCACGACAACAGGGTCTTCCCTAACTGAAGTAATTTGAGCTCCCAAGAAATTTGGGAGGGTTTCACCTGAAAATAATCCACGAAGAGATTTCAAATGGAAAATAATTTTCCAGTCTGTAATAATGCACTGTGTACTGTTTGTTACATCTGCTGTTAAACAAGAAGGTGAATGAAATTATTGTTCTGTAATCAAATCTCAGCTGGTTATATCTGATAATGCAGCGCATGCCTGGGACACTGAACACCACTCAAAGCTCAGGAGTAATGATCTCTATCGATTCTTTTCAGCAATACTAATTCTTAAGAGTGAAATAGACTTGTGCCCATATCTTAACCTCATGCAACCCGAGCTCTTGTTTGGCTTGCATTTTCATCTCTCCTGTATATTTGTGATTGGTTGGACCACAAATATATAAACTGCTATATCTTTAAGCGGGTAGTCATTGCTTTGTTACGTAGTTGTTGGATACTTTTAAAAGTATGTCCTCGTATGGGGGACAATGGCTTTATTTTAGACATGAACACAATAAGGTCAGCATTGTTTAATAATGTGTAAGATGCAGAAAATCACAAATGCAATATCCTCATATGAGGATGCAGGGTCTCAAGGGGTTGTTGCTTCCAAAGCAAAATCTATCGGTTGGAGAGATGCATGCCCATCGGTGAGTTCACAGATGATGTCACAGCTCAGATAGCTTCTAGTCTGTCATGCCTGATAAAAGCAAATGTCAAATGAGCTAATGATATATGATAGACACTGGCAGAATTGCTTAAGTATTGAATTGAACTGTGTTAAAGCCTTTAGTGCATCTGGACACTGGACTAAGCTATATAGTTGAATCCATATTGGGTTGTATATCTACCTGTGTGTATCTCTCACGCTATCCTCTTAGTGCAACTATTAATATCATAACTTTTATTTCTGAGGGTCTGTTGTGCTTTACTGGGATGCAGATAATGTTTAAAAAATGTGTCCACTTTTGGCAGCAAAGCACCAGGCTTCAAATAGATTTGCAGTTGCATAGCAACAGCAGGCCACATGAAGAGGGCCTTTAGTTAAAAGAAATGTTGAGCTGACAGTCGCTCAAGAGTCAAATTAAACATAGAGCAGTCATCTAAAAAAACTACGCTTTTAGGCTAATAAATGATTGTCTCTAATATGTCAGAAAATGCAGAACTTTGGCGATGACTGGACGTTTAGGTCTTCCAGAATTTCACAACCAGTTAAATGTTTAGCTTGTTACAGGAAAACATTTTGTTAGTTTTAGATTAGCTTCAGTTTAAGAATTTTGGATTAAAAGTGGTACAGCTCCCTGCATACAGAAGACTCTGAAATAGCATCAGATTACAATCTGTTGCATTTTTATTTTTTATTTTTGTAAGTACAAAAACAGACTTTTAAATATTCAGATGTCCCTTGGCTTTGATCCCCTTCTTATTCATGTTAATTTTTTAAAATGTAATTGCATTTATTGGTTAATTTTCTTGATCTTCTCCATTCAAGGCCTCATTGTCTCTTTCACATCATTTAGTTGGACTCCATCTGTGTAGCAGCAGACGTGTTCACTGTGCTCGAGTCATGTGCCGCTGAATTGAGAAAGTTTATATACATGTTAGAAGCTGCAGCTGCATTCCTGGCATGTCAGCCTCAGTGACAGGCCTCTGCCTCTCAAATTTCACTTCTCTCACCTTTGTTTTGTCCGCCGTACCGTTGACAAAATCTGTTTTCATTGTGTTATTCAGTTCTTTCTAATCCTGTATCTTGTCCCTAAACCCTCCTCCCCCCCTTAACTTTCTGTCTGTAAGGCGATAGCAGCAGTTAAGTTGATGCCAACTCCAGGGGCCCCTGCAAAAGCCTTACTCAGATGGAAGCAAATAGGAACAAACTGTACTTGATGTTCTGAGCAGCAGCACTAAAGAAGCTTATACACCTTGGTGATGCTGACGTTTTCTTTTTTCTTTTTTTTTTCTCTCAGTAAAAATAAAACTGTGTACCTCGGCACTGGCCTACTAATTTAGCAAACGTATACCAGGCAATCCTCCTCCCTGTAAAAACTCAACTCTACCGAACAGTTTTTACATAGTTATGCCTGACTTATGCTGTAGCGGGAAATCGACGTTGTAATTTGTGATGTATCCAGAAACCCCTCTCAACCCTACGCTGTAAACTTCTACGCCAATCGGTCGTTGCGGACTGCGTTTGACCTGTTTCTCAGGAGGTGCTTGTGATTTTACATGGAAGGTTACAGCGTAGGGTTAAGATGGGCTTCCAGTTAAGTTCCACATTATAAAGTAGATTTCCCGCTGACGGATAATTCAGGCATTAGAAACTTTGCTTCTTCTATAAACTTCTATAGCACTGGGAGTTATTTTGGAGCCTCTGACATCGCCCCCTGGTGACCATTAAAAAGAATGCAAGTTTGAGCCATTTTTCACACGTAGAAGTTCGGCCATCTTTTATACACTCTCTGCATACATTATTTTGTCTTGAGAATTTATACAGCATTAGTCATTGCAAATATTTTAGCCTCAGCAACATAGCTGATTTCATAACAGTGTTAGCTGTCTCAAAGAAAATGGTGATGTGCATTTCAGAAAAACACAAAGTGCTTCTATACCGTACACAGATAAGTATGTAGACTTTGTCAGAATATGTGTGAGTGTGAGTGTGTGTGTGTGTGTGGACACCAAAAGCTTTCAAAGAAACAAGATTTTAGTCACAACACTGCTCAACTTAGCTACCTTGACACCCTAGCTTGCGTTTGCGTGCGCTGTTATGTGTAGCCCAAACTGCCACACATTTAAGATTTCTATAACAGACGAGTGTGATTAATGGCTTCACATGGCTGTTTATAAATGGTCATAACTGGACAAGATTATTTACTAACATTTTTACAACTTGTCCATTTAATTAACTAAAAAGTTGGGCGCATGTTGGCACACATGAACTGTGTGGATAATCTGGTTGCGTAATTTATATATATATTTATAGATGACTATATAGATTATAATATTATTCTAGTGGCTCAGTCAGTGATGTCCAATGTCTGTCGTCATTAATTTAGATTTCACTGCCTTATAAGGATGTAAACGGTTTTCCCTGCATACCTGCTTTGAAGCAGATGCTTCGGAGTTGACAGAGGTCTTTCCATGTAGGAAGGTTGAGCCAAGACTCAGGGAAGTAAACGGCTCAGTTTGCTGGAAGGATCTTGCCCTTTGAGTGCCGTGGCTGCCGGAGGGAGCAGGTCTATTCCACAGTAAAGGCTCTGTATTTCTGCTCTGTCTTGTTTTGTTTAACTTTGTTCTCTCTCTTTCCTGGGAAAGGAGAAGGGAAAGAGTTTTGGTAATCATGATATCATTGTTGTATGTGTTCTTGATTGGTTCCAGAGGGTGCTTAAGCAGCTTCTGGCAGGGTGTATGTCTAGATGCTGGCTGTGTGCCCAGTTTAAACTAGTGAGCTGAGACCTGTATACTGCTTGCAGCAGGCAGAAAGCTAACGCACTCTATCCTCCACCAAGAAAAAGGTCAGGAGACACACACACTTTACTTCTTCCTGTCCAATGCACTGGTCCTTTTTCACTGAAGGTTGCCTATGTCCCACTCTCCTCTGTTGATTTGTGGCTTTTTCTCCCCATGGCTAGTGTTGTCTTTGTCCCTTTAGTCGTCCTCTTGCTTTGCTCGAGGTAAGAGGTTTTCCTTGCTTTGGTGTCCTAGTGCAGAGCTGCTTTAAGCTTGTTGTATAACCCTAATCTAGTCTTCCCCGTAGATGTTAACCCCACCCCGCCCTTCACCGGGAGAAGGTGTATGTGTGTCTGCGTGTGGATTTCTGACTAACCTGCTCCATAGTGTCTCAACAGGAGAAAGGAAAAGGATAATGCCATCTTCATATGTTAGTGACACAGAACCATTAGCCTCAGGTTAATATGGTTATATGGGGAATATGAGACTGTGTTTCAGCTATTTTACAGAGTAGCAGGAAAATAATGATACGAGTAGTGTAATTAAATACTTTTGCCCAGGAGTAATTAAGTAACATAGTTTTTACTTTAAAGAAAAGTTTTCTGTGTAATATGTGTTTAAAATAAACAAAACTCCAAAACATTTACTTACTCCATCACTGATCACAATAAAGAGGGGAAATGGCTCAACAAACATTTGACCCACAACATGCAATTAATGTGTATTAATTTCTTTATTGCTTTTTAGCGATGGTGGTTACTCTCAAAACGGAGGCAATGAGAATCCAATGACGTTGAAAACGGATATCGATAATAGAATCTGAATCGCTAATTTATCGATATCAGTCTTTTTGAAATGATTTAAAATTGATATATCCTGTAGCATTCACCCATTTTTCTCTCTCCTCTTCTCTCTCTCTGTTCCTGCAGTGCCAGAGCATACCAAGTCAAGACAGAGTCTTCTACCCCACCTCCCCCCTTTTCCCCTCCCCAAACATAGCATACACGCACACACGTACAGTCCTCAGCGATGCCAAGGGGGGCTGATCAGCCTGCTGCCCGCTCTGACAAGCCCTGCCTCTTCACCTCAGACCCTTGAGGCTGTGCTCGCCGAGCTTTGACGTTTGACCTCCCCTGTTTCGACCTGGGATCCAGAGGTCACCTGTTCTCCAGTCAGCCCGGGGACGCCCTCCTGCCCAGCCAGGTGTCACAGCCACCAGCGGCACTTATAGGTAACCTGTGAAAAGAAGGAAAAGGGAGCAAGCATTCAGATGTCACTTGCTTAACAGACACAAGTGTATTGTCGTCCTTAAATAAAGCAAGAAAACAATTATGCGGTTATATTTAAATGGCACTGAACGTTAACATGTAGGTGTGTTCTCGCTCACAGCTCCCCGATGTCTTAGCTCTTGTTCTGCCAAAGTGAGGATTTATGAAATTTGTACAAGGCCATAATTGATTCACAGCGGCGGCTGTCCTCATCTGCATCCAAAATGTTGATTCATTTCTAAAAAATGGTTAGAATCCAACAACAATGTATGTTACAGGATTATTTGTTGCTATTTAGAGATTGGCAGTCATCCTGTTACTAGAGCTAAAAGGAAAACATCCTCAGTATTATTAAAGAATCCACTGTGTGCACATGCACCAACTTATTTGCTTATCTTTGCTAAGACCCTGAATGGGGAGTTTTAATTGGTTTTTAATTTCTTTGAGCTGGATAACCACCTTTACCTGCTAACTTAGGTTCCGAAAACAGCATCTGACCACTAATCCTTCTGCACCCGTCTTACTTTAAGCTTCTCTTACTTTTACACTCTTGTTTTCTTTTCTCTTTGCTTGCCTCTTTTCTTTTCTTTTTTTTTTGTTTGCCATGACTGTTTCTAACATTTTCTCTGCTCTGTTTTCTGCCCCTCAGCCTTTTTGACAGTCTTTCCTCTCTGTTTCCAGGCATGGCTCCCATTCGGGATTCCGTCAGCCACTCCCCTAATCAAACAGGTGACTACACATGGTCTTCTTTGATACTCAGTCTTCTGCAGTTCAGTCATCCTTCAAGTATCTTCTTTTGTCTCTGAGCAGTCATCAGATGAGGTAGACTCAGTCTGACTTGACCTTGGCTGATAATTTTATTCCTGACATACGAGAAACAGAGAGGGAGATGAATGAGAGGGAAAGTGGGTGTCAAAGGTTGGAAAAAAAAAAGACTTGGCAAGCAAATGCGATAAGCAGCGAGAGCTGGCAACCTTTTTATGTGTGAGAGACTTTTAAGTTAGGACCAAGTGGGCAGCCGTTTGGTTAAAGAGACTCGCACATTAGCAGGTTAGTTTCTTTTTGTTTTGTTTTTTTCTGAGGATCAGGTCTCTCGTGAAGAAACATGGATAGAAAAGGGCAGCAGCTGTTTTAAATGAAGACTGTTGTAAGCTCTGATTCAGATTGTAAAACAGTGCTGAGGTGCCTTCTTGAGCCGATAGCTGTGTAGAAAAAATGTGAGCAAAATCTTTGGAAGTCTGGTTGTGGCTGTCTAAATAAAATCTTTCTTTTGATATTTCTTTGCACAGTAAAAGGACTTTCTATAGCTTTTCCACTCACATCTGAGACTCAATGGGTGTTTGTACAGAAAATCTGTATTGCATTTTTCTATGCAGTCTAAATTTTGAAACATGCCAGGTCTAAATTAAAAGTTTTCATATATTTTTTTTTTTTTGTGGGAAAAAGGTTTAAAAGTCTGAATAATTTTAAGTTGCCACCACTTCATTTCCTTTGCCAACTGCTCCCCTCTTTCTTCCTCCATATTCCTTCTTTTCACACTCTGTTGCCATCTCCCCTATTCTCTCCATCACTTCTCTCCTGCTGATGCTCATCCTCCACCTCACTGAATCCAAGTTTTATTGCTTTGGCACGCTTTTGGGTCCTGCTGTGGTTACAAAATGGTGGCAGCTGTGTCCAGGCTCAGTCCTGGCAGTGAGCACATCCAGAATAGTAGGGCAGCTGAAGCTTGGAGGGGAACTAAAAAAATAAATGTATAAAGGCAACTTTGAGGGATTTAATTATCCTTTGTTTTTGAATTTAGTAAATATTACTGATGTTGTGTTTTGGATTGAATAATCAGGAACTTCTTCTCTGTTTCTAATCTCTCTCCAGGTCTGGATCATCCTGGCTTGGATTCGCAGTATGAGCCTCCCCCCTGGTCGTCTGGGTCTCCCTGCAGCAGTGACGGCAACAGCAACTGGGGCAAAGCCCTAGTAGACGGAAGCACCGACACACCCAATAACCCTTCTTCAACCAGCTCTTCCGTCTGGCCTCCCTCATCTTTTTCTTGCTCCTCCTCTTCCTCCTCTTCTGGCTGTGGGTCAGGATCAGACCCCGAGTCGGCATCAGAATGCATGGACGCAGATTCTAGTTCCTCAATCGGCTCAGAGAGGAATCTTGCTGCTACGACAGTGATGATGATGTCAGCAAATGCTTCTTCGTCTTCTGCAGCTTCTTCCCCCACCTCTTCTTTGGGGAATGCTGCCATGATGGTCAGCGTTTCTATGAACGGAGACGGCAACGGCAACAGTCATCAGGTGGTTGGCGCAGGTATGGAAACCATCTGCAGTTCAAATAATGGAAATAACATGTCTGAGCCCTCACAGTACTCCATGGCTGGGTCCAACAGTATTGGCAGCAATAACATGAGCAACCACAACAACAAGCTTGTCAATAACGGTGGTGTATGGGGCACCCCTTCAGGCAGCAATGTGATCCCCACTGGTGGAAGCACCCCCTGCATCAATGGAGGGTTAAACCCAAACACTTTAAACCCAAATGCCAACCATGGTGCCTGGCCACAAAATTCAATCCCAAATCCAGCATCCCAGGGCCAACGGCCTCCACAGGCTCAGGGGATAGGTTCCAAACTGGGTATGGCTTCCCAGCAGGCCCCCTTGCTGGGCTGGGGCGGCATGGCAGCTCCAGACAGCAGCAGTATGATGGAAGACACAGAGGTGAATAATGGTACATTAAGCAGCAACAGTGGAAATGGTGGCCTAAAGCCTACCAACCTTAACACTGAATCCAATGGACCAAATAACACTATCACAATGAATACTACTACTACTACTACTAATGCCACAATGACCTCTAGTCCACCAAACTCTACCGCCTCACCCCAACTCAGCGGGGATTGTTCTTGGGGTTCCATTGGAGGAGGAAACGGGGGTCCGCTGGCCAATGGAAACCCCTCATCAGCCCCCCAGCACCCCCAAGGAGAACTGGGGGGCAGTGGGACATTCGGTACGCCTTGGGGCGCAGCTACCTACCCTGTAGACAAAGGCCCCCCAAATGCAGACACTGTGAACCCCCAAATCCCCTCTACTGCTGCTTATAACAGTAATAATAACCACAATAACACTGGGGCCCCACGCTGGGACCAGGGGCCCACCAACACCCCAAACCAGCCTCAGAGCAACTTGTCCTGCGGCATTGGCTCAAATCAAATCCTAGGCTCTGCAGGCCAAACAGCAGGAAATGGAAACCAAACGACAATGGGGCCCCCAGCAGCAATACCTCGCCCCTGGGGAAGCAGTGCGTCCTTGTCCTCATCGTCGTCTTCCACAACTCCTAGTAACAACCCTTCAGATGCTGGAAGTCACAAAGGAAGCTCTTCTAACAATGGCTGGAAAAGCCTGGAGGATGACGCCATGGGAATGGGAGGAGCAGTGGGAGGCAGTGGAAGCCATGTCTTGGGGAGTGTCACTGGAGGCTGGGGTCGCTCTGGGGGAAGCGAGGGAAGCGGTGAGAGCCGTTCTAGCTCAGACAGAGACAGCATCCAGACAAAGGGGGGAAGGAGCAGAAGAAGTCCCAATCCTTCATCAGTACTATCACTTCTGATCCGGGCTGAAGTGGACCCGAGGGTCCTGTCCAACACTGGATGGGGACAGACGCCCATACGGCAGAACACTGCCTGGGATGTCAATTCTCCAAATAACAATCAGCACCAGGGTGCCAGGGGAGATGAAAGAAAGCTTAGTAGTGGAAGCTCCGGCTGGGGCAAAACGACACCGGCAGCTTCCTCCCAGACATCTGGAGGTAAGAGGACATAAAGTGTATGAACCTCATTTTCCATGTGCATGAATTTTTTAAATAAAAAAATCATATCAAAAATAAAATCAGATAATACAAGGACAGAAAGTAATACATCTTTCCTGTGTTCGCAGGCTGGGGGGGTGGGCCAGGCAGCTCAGGCATAGATACAGGAAGTTCTGGCTGGGCAGAGCAGAAACCAACTTCCAGCTGGGACAGCAAAGGCCCACTGAATGGAGGAGCTGGGCATAGCGGCTGGGATGATGGAGCCAGCTGCAAGGGTAATAACAGCAGCAGCAACACCTGGAGCAACAACATTAACAAAGATGACAGGTAATTGATCAAATTAAATAAATATAATAGAAGGACAGAGAGCCTCAGAGCCTAGCACATTTTTAAAGGCTTCTAGTAAACCTAAACCTATGCTTTTGATTGTTTTTAGATCCAGTACCTGGAGTAATACTTCCAAACCACAGCAGGGCTGGGGTTCCAGCAGTGCAAATGTAAGTGACACCTGGGGTACCAGTGGAGAAACCACCAGACCAAGCTCCAACAACCACTGGGGAGAGCCCCAAAAAGGTGCAGGCTCAGTAGGTTGGGATAGCGACAGTGACCGGTCTGGATCTGGATGTTGGAGCGAGCCGAGCCGAACCAACACCAGCAGCAGTAACACCTGGGTGGGGAGCGGTGGATCAAATACTCCGGACGTGAGCACTCCAAATCCAGGCTCCACCTGGGGAGAACCAGTGCTCAAACCCAAACCTCAGAGTACCACTCAGGGCTGGGCTGAGCCATCGAAGAACAACACTGGAGCCCAGAACTGGGGTGAGCCAAATCCTAAGTCCTCTAACGAGTGGGGAAAAAGTCCTGAATCCAACATGTCCAGAGGGAGCCAAGGTCAAAACAAGCCCACAGGTAGTTATCGGACCAAATCTAACTTTGAAAGAGATTTGACACGGTTTAGAAAAGACTTTTTAGTGGGAGCACCAAAAGTTGACGACTCACTCATTTATTTGTATCACAGGCTGGCTGGGAGGCCCCATGCCCACAGTAGGTCAGAAGGAGGAAGTGACGACTGGGTGGGAAGAACCTTCTCCAGAGTCCATCCGCCGGAAAATGGAGATCGATGATGGAACTGCAGCTTGGGGAGACCCAGGTAAACACTCACTGTACAGCAAGTTTGCCTAACCTGCTAGGGTCGAGGTTATAATTGATGATTACTTTTGATTTTTAGATTTCTATTTCACCATTCTTAAAAGTATTTCACTTCCTCATGTCTGACTTTTCTGTTTTTGACACTATACTAACACAATGGACCTAAAACCTCAAGAAAAAACACAAAATCCAAGTAAGAAAACTGTTTTGTTTTTTACTGTAAAAACCACAAGCATGTTTAACTTTTTTAAAGACTTTAACTGTTTTTAAGAATTAAAATATAAACAGTGAATTTCAAAAACTTTTTACATTAAAATGCAGGCAGTGTCTCAGGTATCTGTTTTTGTGTACAACTATTTACAAAACAACCAGGTGTTACAATAACATGCCACACAAATTATTTGTGCCACTCCAAAAAACAGTTCCCGTCCACTTCCACGGTGTGTCTTATCTTCAATCTGCCTTTGGTGGCTTTTTGGCAAGCATCTTTGACATTCAGTAGTCACATTGTTTACACACAGAACAAAATCAAACAAGTAGACAAGTAACAAGCACAGAACAGTACACACTAACAGTGCACTCCAAACACTCCAAATGTCACAAATCTCGCATTTCAAAAATCAAGATCGCTCTTTCGCTCCCACGCCTTTCCCTTCTTCCTAAACAACCAAATGTCATGTGTTGCCATAGAAATAATTTGTCGCAAGTCTAGTTTTACTTGGCCTTAACAACACAATGTAACTGATTTACAGTTTGAAGTCTGCACTTTCGACACAAGTTGAAACTGAGACTTTAGCTTTCTTTCTGTTTAAAAAAATTAATAAATTCAGCTGATACTCAAATTTTTATTTATTTTCCCTCCTAGGCAAATACAGCGGTGGGTCTGTCAACATGTGGAACAGGACTGGTCAACCAGACCAGGAAGCTGTGGGCCCGTCCCCTCAGCACCAGTCCCACCCAACCCACCCAACCCACACGGCAATGCAGCATATTAACCAGGACAAAAGCTCCAGTTCTGGTAGGCTGGATAATGTTTGCACACCCGTATAAATACTCACGCACAGTTGCGGGTTTTATATTCCTGACTGTGAAAACAGGAAAGGACTGTGCATAGAAAAATGCATGCACGTGCCCAGACAACATTGAAACAGGTGAAAACATAATCGGTACACCACAGACTCGCACTTGTTCAGTGTGTAGCCTACTCACACAAAACCTGGTTTGCCAGGTTTCAGCGTATATTGTTAATCACAATTTCCAGTTTATTTTGGCCAGAGTGGAAACTTCCCATCAAAGTGTTGTGCAGATTCTTGCACAGCTTGTTTGTCTTTAAGGGTTGTTGTTGGTTGAATGCTGTAAAGCATTCAACCTATTGAGTTCCTGTTTCTCTTTATTTTTTATTTTTGTTTTTTTTATATATATTAATGGGATTTAACAAGCTAGGCCTGGGGCCTGGGGCAGTATTTAAAATGGTAGAAATGCAAACCTTGTCATGGAGTCTGTAAGAGAGGAACGAGTCTAACCCAGACTTTCATTTAGACAGATCGAAAGAAATCCTAAAAGGGTTGAGACGGTGCAATAAAAGCCAGTGTGAATACACGCACTCACAAATGTATACAAAGGCATACACCAATTTACACAGAAGCATGGCTGGAGACCAAACACGTACAGTCATTCCCTCCCATTTCCCTACAGTGTTGTCTGTGTTGAAGGCTTTTTGAAAAGCCAGTTGAGTCATCCCTTTGGAATGCTAAGAGCATCGATTTTTCTCATTCGCCTTTTTTTTTTTTTCCTTCTTCCCTCCCCCCTCCTCCTCTTCTTGTTCACCCGCCAATTCTGCTTGCTGTAGAAACACAGGCTTTTGATGGGTTTCAGGAAAAGAGAGCTAGAGAGACCATGAGTAGCAGAGGAGACTGCTGACTTGGAAATAGGACAGGTTCCAATGTGAGATGGGAAAACTAAAACGAGTAGGAGAGCTATTCTGTGGAAGGGGCCGGAGGAGGAGAAAAGGAGGGGGCTGTTAGGGTTATTCAAGGATTCTGCTTTAATAACTAACTGGAGGCGCTAAGTGGAAGTCTGGAAAGGGTGGGGCCCTCTCCCTAGCTACTGCATTGAGAAAATAATTTATGGGTGTTGTTTGGTCTTAATTTCGGTTATTACCCAGTGAAGTAAAAAGTCTGGGTCACTGAAAGGGAATGATCAATAAATGTAGCTAAATTAAACATTTCACTGTGTTGCAAAAATGTACATGTAATCAAACAAAAACAAGTGCTCAGACTCATTCATACACACTCCAAAACACACACTGTGGTTAAAATTTCCTCTGGGTCCTTGTGTCAGCTGATTAACTCACATTGACAGGGATGGAGTGATGGATTGGGGGTTATTGATTAGCAGTTTGTGTGTACATCTGCTTCAGTTTCCGCATTGATGTGCTCGTTTGTGGCTACATGTATCTACCTGTTTGTGTCAGTCTGTCCTCTTGTGTGTATACGCGCATATGCGGTGAACATGCCAAGTCAGATGCAGGACATCAGTGCCAGAGGCCACCCCATGATCTGTCCTATTTTTACAGGGAGGTATCCCTGGCATCTCCCCAAACGTCTCCTGTGGAGGGAGAAAGTAACGGGCCTGGGTGGTCAGCTGTAACAAGAGCCTTTTGAACTCATACGTGCACTTTCTTGAGCATGCATTCTGTTTCATTTCAAAGGGTTATAATGTCCTTCAATGACACCTGCACATCCACAAACGTGAAAGAAAAACACTGCTTACATAAGTGAGTGGATATAGGGTTCCTCGTGGAGTGTTGCTCTAAGCTCTGGTCTCTAGTTTCAGCTAAGTGGGGAGAAATCTATGAATTGCAGCATTATTGTACATTTGAAAATATAGGTTGGGTCTTGACACCTTTAATGTTTCTACACCACAGAAACTGTACCCTCATGGTGGTTATCGCCTTTGTTTCTTCAGGTTGGGGTGAGCCATACCCTCCACAGAAGGAGTCCTCATCGTGGGGGGAGCCTAGTGCTGCTCCGCCTGTGACTGTGGACAATGGGACGTCTGCCTGGGGAAAGCCCAATGACAGCAGCTACAATTGGAATGACGGCAGGGATAGCAGGGACTCTGGGTCTGGATGGGGCAACCAGCATAAGTCTGGTATGTGCACAACGCAAACCCTATACTTCTGATTGCAACATCAGTAAATAATAAGCAGTCTGGTGTGACTGTAGCGTGGCAGAAGAGAGGTGAATTTACTCGTTGGTGTCTACATCAGCTTCTACATCTCTCCTTTTCTTCATGACAGCTCCAGGTCCCAAGCGCATGGACACATGGTGTGGTGACGAGATGGGGAATAGCTGGGATCAGGAAGAGGAAGTGGAGATCGGCATGTGGAGCAACAATCAACAGGACAGCAGATCCCATGACCAAATCACCTGGAACTACAAGCATAAAAGCTCTACTAAGGTTCGTTTATCTCATCTTTGCACTCTTTTCCATTTGAAATGAGGCCTTTTAATAAAGGGAGTGTTTGTTTGTTTTTTGTTTGTTTGTTTTTTTAAAGCAGTCCTAACAGTGCTTCCCTCTGTCCACTCTGTTTCAGATGAGCAAACCAGTCAACAAACAGGATGATCCCTGGATGAAACCCTTCATCAACCAGTTCAACACCATGAACTTCTCTGTAAATATTATTAATCATTCAGTTAAATATTCCCTGTGTTTGTGTCCCTCTAGCACACATGGAGCTATTGATAACTTTCTTAATGAAAGTAGTGTTTCGGAATCAAAAACAGAAGCTGTAAGTACAGAGGAATGCTTTCCATTCGCTATGAGACACTCGTTAAATTAGTTTTCCACCAGATGACTCATGTCTACCTTAAAGCATGCTGAAGTGTTTGGTTTTTCAAATGTAATAAGCCCTGATTCAAAGAATGCAAGATTTATGCTCTTCTGTATCTGTAATCACATTTTCTTGGCTTCGTTGTTGCAGAGGGACTCCCCTGACGACTCCATTAAGACTGGAGCAGGGATGGTGCAGGACAAGCGTATGGACATGGGCAGTATTGGGGACTTTAATGGAGTTATGGTGAAGAATTCTGGGTCTCGACACCACCTCCACAAGGACTCCACCATGGATCGCAGTTCTTACTATGACAAGGTATGGAGAAAGATGAGCAGAGTTACATGTATAAGGTGTATTCTTTCCAGAGCTCTGCTATATATATGTAGGCTTGAGGTAAATAACTACTTCTTATGAAGGTTTGGGCAATGTTTTAGTCTGCTGTTATGGTGGGGTAGGTGTAGAATGAAGTGTCCCTCTGGCTGTACAGTGCCTCACAGTGGGGGCTTTAATACAATGCAGCTTGCTTGTCTTTTTTTTTTTTTTTCCCCTAAACGAGTGTTTTATTTGATTCTGTCCTTATCATATTGTGGAATGATACAACATGATAAGGAAAGAATCAAATAAAACTATAATCACTAGAAGCAAGCACACTTCTGTACAAACTGTTCTGGCTGAGTTTGGCTTGCTGCGTTTCCTTTAGCGCAGTGTGCTACTTCTTATTAACTCTAATTTCTCCTGCTACCTCATTTCTACCATCACGTCCTTATTTTTAGCTTCTCGTTCTTCTCGTACCCCTTTTGCTCCCCACACTGTCCACCCCCTACAATCATTCCCTCCGTTTCCACATTCGATTCTCTTTCCTCGACCTTCAGCTTGTATCTGTTTTTGTTTTTTTTGTTTTTTAAAATAACTTTCTTCTTTTTCTTCTTCCCTCTCTGTGCTACTTTTGCTGCTGGTGTGCTTCCTGTCCCTGTGTGCTTACCGTCCATCTGCTGTGCACCTGGCCTTGCTTCTGCAGCTTTCACCCTCTGCTTACGATATCCCAGCTTCTGATGAACTGTCCTCCAATCAAAGCATGAGCATTTCCCTTTCCAATTCTGCTCAGCCTGCCTCTTGTCTCAATTCTGGGCCGTCTACTTCCCACTCTAGTTCTGGGGCTGCTGGGCAGGTGAGTGAAGAAGAATGAAGAGGTAGTTTACTTGAGACGTTAGAAAATCCCTGTTTGATATTAAGATTTTTCACTTGATGTGAAGAAAGAAGTAAATCAGTGATTTTTTTTTAATTTTTTTTTCCCTTGGTCACATGGGTAATACCAAAGCTTTGCTGTTATTTTTCATGAGGGGCAGGACTATTGGTGGCAGTCTGCCTTTTGAGCAGCACAGAATACAAATTTTCTAGAGTTTCCACCTGAAAAGTGTACACAGAGCACTGCTGGGGGGTTAATGATGCTCTGTTCTCCTGTAGTACTGCTTATGGTGTGGGACAGCTGTGTGACATAGTCCTAGTTGAAGACATTATAGAGAGAGAGAGAGAGAGAGCTGATTTGCTGTGTTTGGGGGATGATGATCAGACCTTTTCAGGCAGTTATGGTTAAGAAAATGGCCACAGCAGGCTACTTTATTAGTAACTTTAATGATTGTAGCCTGTTTAAAAGTGATGTTTATGCACAACATGGGCTCCGATTATGCCTGGAATAATTCAACAACCGTGGTAATAATGGTGGAGAATTCCCACTTCAGCTCAGCTCCAGAGAAACTGAGGTTGGCTCTGAGCCTCATCCAGAGAAGTAGCTCTCTTGTTGTAATGGTTTGCCCTCTAGTGGACGTCATGGGATATTCAAATGGTGGGGGTTTTGTTTGTTTTTTGTTTGTTTGTTTGTTTACTTTCTTATGGCAAGCTTTGACTGCACACAAGTGTCTAACCTTGTGTGATTCATTCTCATTGTTTATCAGGGTTGTTTGTACACTGTTTAACATTTTTGTTTGTTTGTTTTTCTTGTCCTGCTCAGAATGTAAACCCAATTTTGGGCGGCAACACCGTAGCACAGGGCCGAGGTGGCCCCCAGTCCCAGCCCCCTCCTCAACCCAATCTTCGTAATCAAGTGCCTCCACCCATGCTACCCGCTCAGGTACCCCACACAAAAATAAAATCCACAAAAGTCACACTCAAAGTGAGTTCTTGTCTTTATTAGCCCTGATTGTTTTTCAACACTGAGTCCAAAATTGTTGTTGTATAGGTTTCTTCATCGCTGTTGAAGTACCCGGGAGGTAATGGCGGTCTGAACCCTCTGTTTGGCCCTCAGCAGATGGCTGTTCTCAACCAGCTGACACAGCTCAACCAGATCAACCAGATCAACCAATTGCAGGTAAACACTGGAAGAAAAGAAGTGTATAGACTGAGATTATTATTACTAGTTTTTACATGAAAACAAAATGGCAGAAACTGAGCCATAATTCCTAACTGTAACATTAACGGCCATGATGGTTTACATTATTCTATTGCTCTGTAGCGTCTTCTCCTCCAGCAGCAACAGCAGAAGGTTCAGAGCCAGAGACCCATGCCTATGGGACGTCAGACTGAACAGGTGTGTGTCTGAGTGCTACTAAATTACACTTGTCAACCCAGTGGTCTTACCTCTTTGGTTGCTTTCTCTAACCGTGCACCTTGTGTCTTTAGACACGTCCAATCGGTTCATCTCCATC
>VOQK01007411.1:5672-17784 GCA_015052645.1 Benitochromis conjunctus | reverse complement strand
GGCCAATTCTGCCCCCCGGGCCTAATGTTTGACGACCCAGATCTAGATTATTCAGGCAAATCAAAATTGAGCTTTTTTGCATCTGCTCGACCAAGTGTGTTGGACGAAGGAGGAAGAGAAATGGTGAGTATGACCCAAAAAACACAAAGTCAAGCATGGGAGTGCAGACATTATGCTTTGGGCTGTTCTTCTGCTAAGGGTACAAGACGACTTCACCTCACTGAGGGCCTATGTAACACAAAATCTTAGATGAGAGCCTCCTTCCCTGGCAAGAACACTGAATTGATGGGTTGTGGGTGGGTCTTCAAGTATCACAATGACCCAAAACAAAGGATTGGCTAAAGAAAAAGCACATTAAGGTCATGGAGTGGCCTAGTCAGTCTCCAAAACTCAGTCCAGTAGAAAATCTGTGTAGTTGAAGCTTCATATTGCCAGGCTGCAGAAATCTAAAGGATTTTGAGTTTCTGTAAAGAAAAGTGGACCAAAGTCCAAAGTCCACTTTTCTTCTCCTGAGATGCAACACTGGTGAGCAACTACAGCAAACATCTTACCGCTATGCATGCCAAAAATGTTTTCTCCACCAGGGATCAAATACTTATTACACTCAATGATATGCAAATGTATATGGCTGAAAACACAGAGAAAACATAATGACAATGTCATAGACCAGAACCTCAAGAAACTGAAAAGGGCACCAGAATAACGACGAAGATGACAAAAGATCACAAAACAACCAACAAACAAAAGTTTGTTCGGTGTCCAGTATGCCTCTCCAGTCTTTTGGTTCACCGTAGGTAAATTGCAGCCAGTACATGTGATCGTTTACAGCTGTGTAAGGACATTTGCTTTCCTCCAAACTGGAGACATCACAGAGTCCTAGAGTTGTGTAAAATAGGAAAATAGGAAAAGAGGTTCCGCTGATGTATTGGTCTCCCTGCTGGGTGACACGTGGGTTTAAAAAAGTCACAGTCACTCTCTCACAGCCTGAGAAAACAATTGAGTCTGTGGGCCTGACTGTCACTCTCACCTCCTCTCTCCTCCTGCCTCTGTGTGGGACTCTAAAAGTCAATGAGGACAGCTGGCTGGCTGGATGACAGTGGATGTATATCTGCATACGTGTGTGAAGGTATCTGAGTTTGTGTGTGTGTGTGCGTGTCTTTCTTTGTGTGTGAGATCCTAAGAGGTCAGAGTTCAAGCTGTGGTTCACAGACAGCCACGTTGTTCCCCTCCCAACAGGAAGGAGGGCACTGTCCATATGCTGTCTTCACTCACACAGACACATGCAGATTCACACACTTGGAAAAAAAAACACAGAGATCGGTACAGTCACACGTTCCAGTAGGTACATACATGAGCTCCTGCAAGTACGCAGACGCATGCATGAAAAACAGCAGGACTCGCATTATACAACGCACGTTCAGATCACCCAGTGTAAACACTTGGTGCACAGTTTTTCCAGCACAAACACACACTTTGTGTCTGTCTTTGTGAGGCAGACCATCTCACCTCTAACATCTAATAACATAAAATAAAACCCCCAGAATAATGCTAAAGGTGACAATGAAAGTATTAACATCAAAAAAACACCCAAGACCACGTCCAATTAGCAGGTCTTCTACTAACTGGAAGGTTGGTAGTTTGATTCCTGGCCTCTCCAGTTTGCTAGAAAAAGTGCTTGTGTGAATGGGTGAATGAGGCATGCTGTATCACTTTGAGTGCTCTGGGGGAGAAGAAACACGCTATTCTAGAATCAGTCTATTTACCGTTTAAATGAGCCTACATCCTGGTAGTTGTCTGATACACACTATTGTACAGGTCACATGCATTCAAATGAAATCAAACCGAAGTACAGACTCACTGCATTCACTCGCGATTATTCATCTTAATGCTGATTTCTGAAGATTTGGGTTGTTTTCCTCTTTAGGACGTTAAGTTGACCAAAGAACTATACATCCATACACTGAGAAACAGAGTCAGATGAATCTGAAAGCCCTGGAAAAAGGCTAAAAGGTGGATCTTGAGTTAAGATTTCTTTTTCTAGATGAAAGCCTGCTGGGACCTGATGAGTTTAAATGCACAAACTCACTGACAACTGATGACTGTTGTGATAAGTTAATTATTGCATAGATATTACATTAAAATACCTTACACTGTAGCTTGCATCAACTGTCTTTCATTAGATTAAAAAAATTATTTTCATTTAAAAGTCTGTCTTTGAAAGTTCATTGTTATTCCATAAGTATTTCATAGGAAATGAATGAATGAATAATTAGAACACCCCAAATTTAGAAGAACTGCATATTGTGAAATTTTACCTAAAGTTAAGTTAAATTCACTGTTATTTGTACAGCTCCAAATCACAACTGTTTTCTCAAGGTGCCTTATATTGTAAGATAAAGATAATACAGAGGAAAAACCCAGCAATCAAACAAGTCACTATGAGCAAACACTTGGCTACAGCGGGACAGAAGAACATCCTCTTAACATGAAAAAAGGGGATTTAATGAGGAGGGAGACAGGATGAAAGACAGACTGGAAATAGCCAAAGAGGGTGAGTGGCAGCCAGGTCCCCTGATTTAACCCTAACTGTAAGCTTTATCTAAAATGTAATGTTTTTAGCACAATCTCAAAAGGAAAAACTGTTTGTCTCCCGAATCCAAACTGAGATCTAGTTCCACAGAAAGCTGAAGGCTCTGCCTCCCATTCTTCTTTTAGCCTGCAGTCTGAGAGCGAAGTGTTGAAAGCTTTATTATGAAGTGCTAACAAAAAAAGCCAGAAAGAGTAAAAATAGTCCCCAAATGATCAAAAATGAAATGTATGATGGTTAAAAAAAAGAAAGATTCTGGAACAAGTCAGCATTTAGCACTTTTATTTGAGTTGTATCTCTACACTGCTGTGTTATCTGCTGTGATTAAACTTTCCACTAGCTTAGTTTTCTGATAAGACAATGAGAATAACGAAATATTTGTGACATCAACTCACTGATTTTTTTTTGAAGTGTGAAGCGAGAACAGCAGTCAAACCACAAGATGTTATGCTTAGTTTTCAGACAAAGAGAGGGCAGTACGTTTCTTTCTGCAGATGGACAGATGCAGCATGTTGATTTATGGCATCTTCAGACAGCTGCTACTTAGATGCAGTGTGAGTGACAAAACAGTTTAGGACATGGGTGTGAAATCTCGAGACTCTGCTGTTAATTTAGGACACTTTCCTCCTCGACCTCCTGTCTCTATTTTGTCTCCTCGCCCCTCAAATACAAACACTTTCACTTTTTATAACATACTCTCTCACACTTGTTTGATTCTATGTTGATTAGATTTGAATCTTCCTGCACTGCTTTATTCTCTCTCTGTGCCTTCAGACAGTAGACATAATTCAGACACTTGAGACATTAAACTCTGTGTGGAGCCAGATGCACACAGCTGTGTCCTCATATTGTTTAAAATATAATTTGCAAGATGCAAAAGATGGCCTAGAGGTAATGACCGCAAGGCCGTCCTTGCTGTAGATAACTCTATTTTTGTGCTGTGCTTTGCCTGGATGGAGCTGATTGCAGGGTTGTAACCTGCATGAGTTACACCTGGGCCAGGTGTGCTCACCTATAGATGCTCCCTCTTCCCTGCAGTCTGTCAGTGACTCTCTGACCAGCTCTGTTACTGCATGCACGTTGTGTTTCTTCATATATATACTTGAGCTGCTCATATTGTCTCTCACCCTCTTTGAGCCTGGCTGTGGCAACACGTACAGAGTAGAAGGGCAGGGTTTGATTTTTAATCTTCTGCCACAAACGTTGTTTCCATATAAACCTGTGAGGAAGTCCTGAACAGAGAACTAGAAGATGCAAAAGTGAAGCTAAGTGTTAATCTCCATCCTGTCGCTGTTACCTGTTGCAGAAACAGTTCTTCCTGATGCCTTTTATAGTACCAGCCTGCATTTAAACAGGTATGAAAATTGATTATATTTGGGGTAATTTCCGTAGTAAGGAAATCGTGGTGAAGGGAGCTGCATCTGCTGAGCATTGATGAATTTCTTACAGAAGCCACTGACATCGGTGCTTCTAACTTTGGACCCAGTAGATTTGTAATGCAGGCGCTGGCGTCAGAATTTTTAGCACCAAGTGAGAAAGTTGGTGTAATTTCCTTCTTTTTTGTCCACATTGGATCAGTTCAAAGGTCATCTACAAGATATCTCAGATTCATGAAATCAATAGTAAACACTATTTAATACAATGGTATTAAAAGCTGTATGTTTGCCATAATCAATAGCTGGGTTAGATAAGGCCTGAAAATGTGCAATAAAAACTCCATTACAACTAACCAGCAAGCCAGCAATGATGTCCACGATGGAGGCAAAATTTCAACGACTTAGAGAAAAGTTCATGACCCCAAATCAGAGGAACCACCATGAGATGGAAAACAGCCGGTAAGTCTTAAACAGAAACACCAGCCAGCAGTTCAGAAACATGTGTACCAATGGGATTTGGAATAACAGCTCAATAAACTGATGAAGAACAGCTTACGAACCAGCACATCTTCATACATCATCAAACACAGACATGTATGAATGGAACTGGTGTAAATGTTCAGGGTTAAGGGTGAAGAGGTGAAATACCTTTGGCAGGCCACACCAATGGCCTGAACTTAATCTGAATTCCACCTGCTGAAGATGAGCCTAAAGGCAGAGACCCCACAGCAAGCAGGAGCTGTGTGTGGCTGCGGTGAAGCCTGTGAGATCATCAGTGGGGACGATACAGAGCACGGTGATGTTTGTGGGTCGGAGAGTTCAAGCAGTGCACGCCTGCAAAGCCTGCAAAGGATGATTTTTGTTATTTTTTAACTTTTAAGAACTTTTTAAGAGCAAAACAAGTCTGTATAGTCTGGGCTGTATGTACGAGCAGCTCTCGTAGAAATGACTGGACATATGACTTTACCCCTCTGCTGTTATAATAAATGCAAACATGTAAACATAAAAAAAAATTTTTTTTTAAACAAGACATTACTTTTGAAGTCTGATTCCTGCATGAATGTCTTCTGTTTGATAAAAATCAAGTTACAACATGTTGAATCTTCATCATTCCCGCTGCTGGTCTCATTAGCAAAGTAAAACGGAGTAGTTCTCACACCTCTCCATTTGGACCGGTCATTTCTCAAAGAGACAGACACACACATTCAAAGAATGCCCAAAACAAATGTTGACTGTTTACACTCGACCTGTTGTTGTTTATGCACTTTCTTTCAGGTCCGCTTGTTGTTTTTGGGGCTGTAAATCAGACAACAGCAACACCAATCACAGCTTCTGCCTGCAGCAACACTGCTAATTCTATTAACCATTAGAATCTAAGCTTCCACTGATCGCATTAACTGTTATCCAACCACCTCATCCTCAGCTGCCTTTGATTATATCACAATAATTATTCAAATTAATATTCAAGACTTGGTCTCTTTCACTTTCCCCCAAGGCCAGAAGTCAGTTCATTAATGTTTAGTGCTTTAAATTGTTTTCTGTGCCCAGCTAGAGCTGAAATTTTCAGCTATGAATAACTCAGGGAAGTGATACTGGCCCATTAAAACCCAGAAAAACAGACTAACCAGCAGCTTCTTCCCCAGGACTAAGGCATTAGCCCCCCCACCTCCTATTGCACAAACACCTACAAATAACTTTTGGGACTGACTTCATATATGTGCAAATGTAAAGTACTGAAACCTTTGCGCTTATGTAAATCATAAAAATAAAGTCACTGATCTCTGTACTTGCTGTCATAAAAAATAAGACAATATTTGGATGTTTTCCTGTTGTTTGTATAAAGCTTTTATTGCTGTTTTTATAGTTTTATTATTATTAGGTTTTTTTTATTTGAAAGAGACACTTTCATCCTTTCCCATTGGTTGATAGTCACCAAATTAAATTGTGTTGTATTTTTCTATAATGACAATTATCAAACCCATCTGTTTAACGTGTAACGGCGTGAATGTAAAAAAAATAAATAAATAAATTAAGTGCTGCGATTCAGGAACAAATTCATTTTTTGTTAATGTGAAAACTGTCAGAAAAACATGTAGGGCTTAAACACAACAAATAATCCCACTTTTGCATTAAATTACAGGGAGATGCTGCCCCCTACTGATTAGAAAGTATTAAGTTCTTTTTTGCAAGGGATGGGGAGCTGGTTAGCAGAAGAAAATATTAATTATGTGACACTTTTTAGAAACTTCTGAATGACAATACTATTGACAATACCAAAGGTGGCTCTTGGGAGGTAGGGCGTATTCAAATTATGACACAGTTTTGGGGAAAACAATCAAGATTCATGATTTTTATTTGCCATTCGCGCACAGGGACCAACAGTCACATGCACATAGGAATTCTTGTGCAAAGCTCTCCTGGTCAAGTTACATTTTGAAAGGTAAAAAACAAAGCAATTAAAAAGAACATAGAAATAAAGCAAAGAATGGAGCAATTTTCTAATAGTATTTACCATATAAAAAAACACTGTACAGAGAGAGTGGTAATACAAGTACTCACTGTCCAAGTAGTCCAAGTTGCATTCCGAGTATTGCACACATAACATTGCACATTTCCAAAAATCTGTTTCAGTAAGTATATTGAACATTAATCAGTGATTTATCCCATTGTACATTCAAAATCAGGTAAGGTAGTGCTGTGTTAGTTTAAGCGTTCAGTGTTTTTTGTTTGCCATCAGTCTGACTGTAGCGTGTTCGGTGTTGTGTTCAGTGTTTGTGTTTTGCCATCAGTCTGACAGTTGCAGTGAAGAAGCTGTTGAAAAACCTTGTTCTGTGTGTGATGATGCTGTCCACTCTGTTGTGTCTCAGATTGTACGTACAGTTTTTGTGTCTGAGCAGAGGGTGAGCTGGATGGTGTGGGTCCCTAATAATTCCCTCTGCTTTTTTTTGGCATCATTGTGCGTACAGAGAGGCCATAGAAGGAGGTTTTGTTCCTATGATCCTCTCTGCCATCTTTATGACTCTTTGCAGAGCCTTCCTCTCTGTCTGTGTGGTGTTCCCATACCAGACAGTGATGCCTGCAGTGAGGATGCTCTCTATCAGTCCTCTGTAGGCCTGGGTGAGAGGGCGATGGTTCATGCCAGCTTTCCTGAGCAGCCAAATGAAATAAAGCCTTTGCTGGGCTTTTTTCACTGTTGCTGTGGCGTTGAGAGTCCAGCTCAGGTCTGATGTAACCTGCAGTCCCAGGAATCTGTGGCCATTGGCCCTCTCCACCTCCATCCCATTGATGATAAGAGACGGCAGGGGTGGGGGGTTCTTCCTGAAATCCAGTATTACTTCCTTGGTCTTGTCCGTATTGAGGATGAGGTCATTTTACACTCCGTAGACAAGAACATTGTCTACCAGAGTCCTGTACCCAGACTCGTCCTCCCCCCTTGATGACTATGGTGCAGGGCTATTGCTGTTGCATCATCCACTGATCGATTGGGGCGGTATGCAAACTGGAGGGGGTCTATAGTGTTCGGGACCATGTGGTTGATGTGTATGAGAACCATTTTTGTCTAGACACTTCATAACGACTGGTGTGAGTGTCACTGGCCTGAAGTCATTCAGGGCGGATGTGTCTGGTCTTTTGGGAACTGGTATAATGATAGAGGATTTAAAAATACGTGGGACTACTGCCTGGGATAGTGACAGGTTGAAGATATCAGTGTACAACACCAGCTAGTTGTTCCCCACAGGCCCTTAAAACTCTGGGAGGAACTCCATCGGGTCCCACAGCCTTGTGGGGGTTCACTTTTTCAGAGCATTCAGGACCTGTGTGTGTGTCACCTGGAAGACAGTGTCCATGTAGTCACAGGAGGGCTTTGAGAGTGTGTGTGTTCAACCTGTCAAACCTGGCGTAGAAGGTGTCTGGAAGGGTGTTGTCACGGGGGTCTGTGGTTGTTGTGGTTCCCCTGTAGTTTGCGACAATTTGAATTCCCTGCCACATGCTGCACGTGTTGTTGTTGAGGTAGTAGCCTTCAAGTAGTAGCCTTCAAGTTTTTCCGAGTGGGCCCTCTTTGCTACTCTGATGGACTTCTGCAGTTTGTAGCAGACTCTCTTATACTCCTCCTGATCTCCTGCCTTGAAGGCCTCCCTCCTCTCCCTGATTTTGTTTAATGTCTCCATTAAACCAGGGTTTTTGGTTGGGGAACCTGCGCACAGTCCTGGGAGGGGCACCAGTTTATGTAGTCGCTCACAATCATCTCTAAAAACTCCTCAAAGCACTTCTGGCAGCATAACCCACTCCTCTGTTTCAGTAAATACAATACTTAAAGTGTCCCACTGAATCCTGATCGAGTGACAGCGGCTTTGAAGATAAAGCCCTTGAATGCCGGAGTTCAGCCATCAGCATACACCAGTTTTACTGCAAGTTTTATCACTGCTGGTGCACAGTCTGCAGAAGATTCACTTCAACTCAGTTTTATTTATATAGGGCCAAATCACAACAACAGGTAAAGACGCCACAATAAACCAACAGAGATAAAATATACGTTTATCTCAAGAAAAAAAAATGTAGAAATGTTGACAATTTTGTGTTTCTTACTGTTGGTAATTTGCTCTGAAAAACACAGTCTTAATGTACTGCTTAATCATGCAGCAAAGAGTTATTATGTGAAGAAAAAAAAAAAAGGAGAAGCAGCATTTACTCTGTAAGCAAACATTTATTCTTTACAAAACAAGACCAATAATTTTTATCCTGTGCTTCCCAACACTGAATGAGGGGGTAACAAATATTTTCACTGCTGGTGAGTAAGTTTACTGTAAGTTACTTTCTCAAAACAGTGTTTTAATCTAGAATATCTGAACAATATGACAGATGTCTTATGCAAGACAGAAAGTTATTCATTTTCCATTATATTGTAAAGAGAAATACATCAAATAATCACACTTAAGAAGCTCAGACCAGCATATTTGTTATTTCTGCTTAAGCGAATACTGAATCCCTGACATTAACATGCAGACAGCGCCATCTGCTGGACAGTCTTACTCTTAATCAAATGATTAACCTGATAAAGTAAAATTAAATGCAAATTAGTAAAATGACAAAAAAACACCTAAAGATGGATTTGATGAAAGAAAAAATGTGTAGGTATGACTATTCGACAACCAGGGGGAAAAAAATATGGATTTTTCAATAATATTTGCCTAACAGGCAAAAAATGACAATGATATTCACCTCGCCTTCTGGGAGAAGAGAGATGATATTTGGGTTGTGTCATGAAGGAAATCCAATTTAGAAATCTACATTTTGTGAATAAGGAAGAAACTGAAAGTAGCTTTACTTTTTTTCTTTTCTTTTCTGAACTTTTTTTTAGCTTCTGCAGGACAGCATGGCAGTAAAACTTTGAGAACTGCTGCCATACAATACAGCTCCTTTGAATATTAACTAAAAGGTTATTAAACAACATTTGTGGGAAAAAGGTGATAAAGTCTGCACTTTCTCTGAGACGCAGTGTCTTTTTAAGGATAACTAGTCTTTTTTTTCTTCTTCATGTTTTCACAATATTTCCATTTATTTACGACCAGTGGTGACCAAAATGAATTGGCAACACAAAATACCTTTTTGGGGGGCATTTTAAAAATATATACACACACTTTGCATCATTAATTTCAACCATATTCTTTTCAGACACAGTAAAGATTGAAGTACTAATTAATGTGGGCGACAGACTTTAAACAAATATGAGTTCAGTTCATTGAGGAGCTGTGCTGCAGACCAGCACCGCCCTTACGGCTTCCTGCAGTTTCTTTACCGACTCCATCACCAGTTGGAAACTTTCTTGGAAGTTGCCGTTACCTTCCCTCAACCAGGCTTCCTGGAGCTCACCGACCCACGTCAGGATCTCGTCCAGCTGTTTCTGCACCTCCCTCTGCTCCTCTAGCTCAGCTAGCAGGGCCTGTCTGGCACAAACTTCTGCTTCATAGGCTCTCTGGAGGTCCACCAGGGACGACTCCAGCTTCAGTACCTCCTGGACAATGCAAGATCATATTCAGCGCACAGGGAGAAACATGAGTTTTAATCCTGCTTTGGACAATCAAGATGAATGCAATGTTAAATTAAGTTATAGCAGGTTTAATACCATTAAAAAGTTACTCATGATCTTGAAATTTCACAGATATTTATAACTCAGTGTCCACTTAGTAAACCTTCCTGATTTTCCTGCCTCTTACTTTTTTCCACAAAAGTCTGGGTTTTAGTTTCATTGCAGTTAAGTTGTTTTTTTAAACACTTTGTTTCAGTGAACTATAACAACTCTGCTGATTGATGCCCTAGAGATGTTGCACAAACTGTTCAACATAATGGACAACACATTGCACGCCCTACACGACAGACAGCAGTGTGTTTTCAGCAGGAAAATTCTTCTACTCTGCTGCATAAAAGACCAATACAGAAAATCTTCCATATTTACTGCAATTAAACACATATAGTTAGGTCCATAGGGTTTTGAACTACGCACTTTTATAATTTTGCCCTTCTACATTACTACTATCAAATGCAGAACTGCAAAACTGATAGGACAGAACTTCAGAGTTTCTTTATTCTTCAGTGGCCAGGTCAGTCACCTGATCTCAACACAAGAGAGCATGCTCTTCAATAAAACAAGCAAGAAATTAATATGGCTGCAGCAAAAGTCTAGAAGAACATTTTTAATTTGTTGGTTTGCCTAATTATAGCTACACCTTCTAAAGAGTAAAAACTACAAAATAAGTTTCATTGTACCTAACTGTAAAGCTTCCCCTCTGTGCAGAGAGAGGGGAGGACTAATCTGAGTGGTGAAAGGTGCTATATAAACAAACATGCGTTGCCCAGGTTAACACCCGATGTTTAGCCTGAGGTTTTCCGACTTAAATAGAGATTAATGGAACGAAAATGTGCCAGGGTTATGGTTTTAACATTATCGTAGACATCCAGAGCCCTAAAAAATAATGAACTCCATTGGACTCCCCACCCACCTGCATGTCTTGGGGGTTGTTTTTGTGCGACTGGTCCTCGGCGAGCAGGACGTTTGGCGGCACGGAGAAGCAGTGGGTAACCAGCAGCCCCTCCATCCGCTTCGACAGCTGCTTGAACCGCTCTTCGAGAAACTGCTGCAGCTTTCGGCTGCACTCTCTGGCCCGGGACCGGAGCAGGTCCTCGGTCCCGTCCGGTTCCCCTTTACTCAACTGCCGCACGCAAACCTTCTCCACGACGGGCAAAATTTCGTACAAACAGTCCAGAAAAGCACTGTGGACCCGGATCATGCAGGTCTGCGGGGTGAAGCCGAAAAACTGCGTCTCGTACAGTTTTAGCTGAGCCGGAGAGAGACTGTCTGCCTCTGAAACGTCCTCTCCGCGGATATCCATCGCCTCTACTTCCCGGGTTTCCCGCGCCATGTTCAATCGCTAAGCGTCCTTCTTCTTCCTGCTCGTTCATGAGAAGTTTTGGGGCAGCAAACGCAGAAATGGATCATTAGCGCCACCAACCGGTAGAATGTATTAATGAGAAATGTGTATCATCATATGTTCATCATATGATGATGTATGAACCCTGCTTGCAGGTCCAAACTACATGTTTTAATGCTTTGTATCTTGTTCTATTTAATCTGAACAAGCCCCTAAAAAAGTCAGTGATCACTGTCAGCCTATCTCGGTTTTTATTACCACTATTCATTTTAAAGCTCAGTTTTTAAAACCTTAAGATGTAACTACAGCCCAGCCCATGCAGCAGTATATTAATGACGTATTGTGGATGGATTATCTCAATTGTTTTCCTGACTGGAGTTTGATCCGTTTACAGCGTCCTGCCATGCAATTGCATTCATCCCTAACTATCGAGAACCCTCACATTAATTTTCATCGAGTGGAAAAAAGTTCAAGTTCATCCTCCAACTTCACTGTGTTTACGTTATGCTCACCATGTGTAGCTTGCCACCACGTAGCACATCATTATATTCCAGCTAGCCCAACTTCAGTAACCCTACAAATGTCCTTCTGTTTAATTTTCTGTCTTCATTTATGTTGGAAGCAATAGCAGAGGTGTACATTTTAAATTTTCAAAAAATCTCTCAGTCAGAACATGGTATATTATGTTTAGGTGGAAACTAGCAAGCTAACTCCCTGCTAAC